>UZAN01041185.1:37588-47903 GCA_900618425.1 Echinostoma caproni
CCGACGTTGGTGATTGTTTTCCAACGTCTTTCAGCCAAACACGAAGAGAGCACACACACATGTATTCATTTTGTGATAGTTTGATTGCTAGACCGATTCGGTCCCTTTTTCTTCTGCGCATACATCTGAGACGTGAAGGAGTGACATTTCCAACAGTACCAGCCCAAGTGGCATTGCGTTATGCACCATCGTCTCCTTATTCACCTCCGAGTTGTAGCCAACAAGGTGAATTATTGTAGTGCTTGAAACGGTGTTTCTGTTGTTGCTACATTAGTGCGCTCTTGAAATCACATTTTGCTTTATACAAAGACCGATTCGTGATCTGATCGCTCATTTGAAGTGATTTGCCTTTACATTGTACTGTTGTAGCGGATGCATCACGCTAACACTGCTATTCATGAACCGTTGTAAGTTCATCTGTGGACTGGACATAACAGAGAGGAATTTGCGTTCTCTTTACGGAACCGTGCCATTAGTTCAGATGTGGTTGGATTCTAACGTTGACACTGCTTCTGAGCTCCATCATTGCAAAGGACACTAATCCTCAGAGACCACACAGCTACTGGGTTAGTGTAGGTTGTATGTATGCGATCCATGATAATCAACACCTTAATCTTCTTCTATTTACTGCACTGTAGATGAAACTTGACCAGCAGGAACAGATAGGCACTCGCAAACTGGACCCGTTAGCATAGGAAACCAACCGGAAACAGAAACACAGTGAATGTTGTCGATCTGCAATTGGTTATCTTTTCAATTGTCGGAAGATGTCAGTTAAACCACGTTTATCACACCACGACACAAGCCTCCAATTTGGATGCAACAATCCGGGAGGATGGGTTTTTCTGTTGGAATAATCACCAGTTTTCAAAAGTACCATTTCTGTGGTCCAAGTGGCAACGCAATCGCATGGTGAAAGTAAATTATTAATTAGCCATAACTGAACAAGTGATTATATTCGCTTGGCTTGACACACAAATCAGAAAGAACACGAGATTAAAGACATCTTCGGGTGATCTGGGTTGAACCGTAAGAATTTTGACAACCAACTGAAGTGCCTACTTGTGGCTGAGTTAGCTCCGTGCTAGGTCACCCGGTACACACACATTCCGTGTCAATCCAGTTGGATCACATGTTGGTCGGCGTACGGTGGGCATTTCCCCGCTTTTAATTGACATACCAAGACATCGGAACCGCTGTGGGTGAGTGCAATGGATGATAAACAGAGAGGTAGGTATCTTTTAACCGACTCCCACTCTCATTAAATAACACACACGATAGAGATAGACTACTAAATTGTACCCTAGACGGATACACATAAGCACATTTGTGTGCGTATAAGCCGGCTGGATGAGAAGTACTTCGAAAGTGCATTCCTGTTATCGCGATTTCTGCGTCGAATCAATTACGACCGTTAGTAATGCAAATTTATATTTGTCACGACAATGAAATCAATAAAATCATCCCTTTTGTTAGAACAGAATGATTAAGGTGCTACACAAGGTTTGGGTATGGAGTTTATTCGTTTGATGAAGTCTAAAATCACTTTTCATGAGACTCTAATCGCGCGAACGAATCTCTTTTCACTGCAAGAAGTTATATGGAATTTTAAAGTCAGAGGCATTGTTCAAGTATCATAAGACCAAATGCTCTTATGGTTAGTCACCATAAAATGTTAGCGCGTCACACACATAAGCCACGTGGTACATTGCCTATTCGAATCTGGCGGGGGATGCTGACTACACGTGTAACATCCTGCCTTGCATCAGTGGGTCTTTCACCCAACGCCCAGTGTTTTCAGACTCATTCACCGAATTCAATACCCCACCTCGGACGTGACGTATTTGCTTTTGTTTCTTTCAGTTGCGTACTTTGTAGACGTATGACTTTTCTATTTAGACGACCGGTGCTGATGCATCACTTGGTTTTACTCTCTCTCTCTCTCTCTCTCTTAAGGATTACAGATTTTATGTGAGCAGTCTGTAGTTACATAATTTTTCAAGTTATTTAAGATTATAAATTATCATTTATCGGTACATTTGCTTTGCACCATATGAAAGATGATATGCTAGTTAGAATACTTGTATTTACCATGACGCAATAATCATATGTTCAAGAGAATGCACTTTTAGGCTGTTCTGTACCAAAGATTTTATAATTTTTATCCGTAAGTTTTGAATCACTATGAAATGTATCGTGATACTACACAACGTCACACGAATTCAAACAGTGATACATGAGGATGAAAGAGCATTGCGGTGATAGATGAAGTCAGGAATAAGTACTCTTCACGTATAGCCATCGATATACAAGTGTGATGTTCAAAACCGAAATATACTTCTAATTTAAGAGGTATGGCGCATTATTTTGATCAATATCTACACCATAATTTTTGAAAGACATGCATCAAATAAAGGTTTTTTGAGTTTGACATTACTTGGTATCAGTGGATTTGATTTTATCAAATGAAATTGTCTACCAATATTATGTTATGGTCAACGTTTAAAGCTCGTGCTACGCGGTTTCGCTGCATGCTGCGTACTCATTTCGGATAAAGGAGCCATCTTTGATCTCAGTGGCGAATGATTCGAGGGGAGGAACACTGCAGTAGTCACCCCCATCATCTTATGTATACTAAGTATCTTGTCAAGTGTGCATTTTAATGTCACAAATACGTAAGCAATCGCATTTGATTCAAATGGCCCACGTTAAAAGCTCGTGCTACGCGGTTTTGCTGCATGCTGCGTACTCCAGTTTGATAGCGAACCCGCCCAAGCTAATTACAAGCTTTGAATTTTGAGGTTCGAATCAACGCACCTACATTTTCATATATATGATATACACTTGACTGGAAAAGCGACACCAACTACTGTAATCTTTGTAATTGATCATATATCTGCCTAGATTTGAGTGTCACAATCGACTACCGATGGATCATCCATACAAGGATAGAAATGAACAGAATAACCAATAGGCTGGATCGTACATGAGTCCACTAACTCAACTGTTCGTTACCAACAAACAGGACAATGTTGGTGTCCGATTGACTGATTGATCAAATGCGTTTGTTAGGTAGGTAATTGGTAATACCAGCTGCACTGCGGGTATCCAGCAGATTTGAATCAGTCTAACAGATTTGAGTAAGTCACATATTTTAACGCAAATATCTGAGAACCGCAGGGAGAATGAGGGAGTTTCAGTAAAAGTAACAAGGTAAACAGCCATACTGTGTACTGATGAAAAAAATCAATGGGTAATGTGAACGCGGTTCAAGGAAAAAACGGAGGGTTAAGGTTCAAGCGTTGATTCAATTGCCGCTGAATTGCGTAACCCCTGACACTGTTGTCCGACATATTAGAAGAAATTTTTTCACAAACCAATGTTAACCGGCAATTAATACCAGTCAGTCGACGTGTATATGGGACAGATTTTCTTTTGGGAGTGTGTAATTTGTCAACCGTTGTTCCTCCTCAAGAGTTTACTCAGTCCAGATATAGAGAGGGAGAGGACAGAAGAAGAAGTGAACATAGAGTGGTCTTCAATAAGAGTTTGTTTTTTCGAAGCTATTTTTTCTAAGGGGCAGTCAAGGTAATCAATTCCCATCACTCCATTGAGTTACCCTTTGTCATTCAGAACGTGTGAAAAAACGTCAATATAACATTTTTTCATCCAAACGATATATATCTATCAATGAGTGAGACTATGGTGACCCGGATGGGAATAGTTGTTTCCCGACAGATACTTTTTCACACCTGTTTTCGTGCAGTTTCGATCATTCACTTGTCTACTCATTCACCCGTTTTCTCTCTTCCTCTCCCACTCAGCTCCCCTGTAGCCCGACTATTTCATTCCGTTTTCACCCACCGGACCCAATGAAACCGTGTAGACAGGTCCACATAAAGTGGTAGACAGGTGAGTTTGTTTGAGGAATACGGTTTTCTAACTTCCAATACTACTTACTCTCTAGTTTAGACTCTGAGGATCCCTGCTCCATTTCGCTCCATATGGAGACGAGTAGTTAGGTCTCACTGGTTGAACCAGTTTATCTCGTTGTGATGCAGCTCAATCCATATGGCACGTGATAGGAGACGCTTGAGTGCTACAGCATACCTGGCCTTTATCAACAGTTGATTGTTCGTATGTCAGTATGCATTCTAAGCCAAACACGCACATAAATGTGTGATCTTCAAATTGAACTAAACGATTAAGACAGAGGTTGCCCAATCGGTACGTAACAAAGTTATTTGTTTCATATTCACAAGGCCGTAACTCAGTAAATCGACCCACATTAGTCGACTTGATACTGATTTGTCCTTGATCACACTATGGTCCCTATATGACTATGCGACCGGCGCATCGCATCACATGGTCTTACCGGAGATATTTTCCAAAGCCCACGGAAAACATCTTCATGTTGTCAGTGTTACCGTTGGCAACAAAGCCGCGAAACTCGATACCATGAATATGATTGACCCAGTTTTGGACCATACCACAAACACTAATCTTAGAGGGTTTGAAGCCACCACGAATACGTTCACACCGTTATGAGGTGAAATCTAATCCCAGAAAGATGAACTGAGATAGTGTACATGAGAAATAACATACGCTTTTCTGATACATCAACCTTACTTGTAGTAAGTTTTACACTATAATGCCACCAATGTTATCAAGCTTCGGTTTAAACAATGTAAACATAATTTACCTATTTATTATAGAACCCACGGATCTCTTTTACTCTTCTGAATACTGAATACTTTTGGGGCGGTGGTGATATAGGTCTTCGACTCTTTATCATACAGGTCGTTTTCTTTCAATCCCTCCGCAGGCGTCCAACTTTACTATTTGTCTGCCGGTCCCCTACTGAACGTAATCTTTCAACCAAATACTGATCAATGTAGGCATGGAATACGTAAAGTTTCTTCTCTGCAGACATCACCCTTTCTTATTATAAGGAGGTTATTCCATACTAACTCCCCCCCCTCTGTGTATTGGTACGTTGATAGCGATCTACCACATTTTTCAGTTACTGATTTCAATTTCTACACACGCGTCACATCATCCTCTTGTGGTTCTCTCACGCAGGGGAAATTATGCTTGTTTGAGGACGAGATAGTCGAAACCAGTGTTTGGTCCGCGAGTTTAGTGGAAGATTTGATTTGCTATAAGACGAATTTCCTTGTGTACAGAACAAAATCAATGTGAGCTGAAAAGCTAGGGAACACGGGAAAGCTGTTTCGACTTGGTTGTGTCTCATCAGCCAACCGATTGACCCAAATAACGATGGAACCCGAGTGGAATGNATTACCGATGCAGTGGATATCATTATCTAATCGCATGATGATTAGTATGATATAGCGTGGTGATCCAGACTTACCCGACCGTATTCCAGGCGTGACCAGGTACAGCTTCATGTCATCCAGTCACCGTTCAGGAAGTTCGACCAAGGATACACCGGGCGAACATTACAACCGAATTAGTACACGTGAAGCGTCGGTGCAAGGGTTACGTGATTGGACGCCGGTCCTTCAACCAATGATATGGCCCATTACCATCAATAAAACATGCTCTAATTCTATCAATAAACATAAGCATTTGGTGCTATCAATTCCCTATGTATTTCATTGGTGTCCGCAGTTCGGGTTGGAGCCAATCCAATTCTGAGCATTACAGTACGGGTTCTCGTATTCATATATTCCTATTCCTATATATTCAACACTATTCCGGTTACCACACAGTTTGTAAAAAGAGAGTTACTTTGGGGTAGAAGAAAGCTTATCAAGAGCGGAGTAGAGATGAATCCGTGTAACACGTTACGTCCACGATCGGGAAGCTAGTCGTGCAAACCAGATCTGCAATAAGCCACTCCAGTTGTCAGCTACACGCCTGAAATAGCACACAATTGAGGAAGGTTCTAAAAAATCTGATAGCTACCGCACTCTCGTCACGGTGTACGTAGACCAAAACAAAACGTGCATTGCATGCTGGGATACATTGTGCTTGGCACACGACCTCCCCGATACCCCTTGTCCGGTTAGGGAAAATAACAAACAGTTTTTGATTCCTACAACTTGTATCCGAGAAACGTTGATTTTCCTAGCAAGCATATGTTTGTAGATCACAATGGAAACTCGAAAAGCCACTATCTGAGCATACGAAGCTCTACATATATCAATCTGGAACTGAAATGATCTAGTTTATGTGGCCTATGAATATGCTTATTTAAACTCATAGGGTGAATAATATTGCACTTAGTACTAAATGATAATTTTCGTCTGTTGATGACTCATTAGTGATGTCATGGATGTCCATGTTCTCATACCTACTTTAAGACTGAACTGAGGAAATGAGGAAAAGTTACTGTTTTTGTAAATTAACATCACAAAGGATGCATGATTTTTTTAGAAATCTGTATTTCATATAGAAGAGGGTTATTTTGATCTCAACAGTTTGTACGAACACAATAGAATAAAACGGGAAGAGGTGAATTTAGTTTATTTCCGAAATTGAGGGAACGTGATTATTGATGTTCCGAACTGCGCATTGAAATAGGCTCAAACGAGTGATTCGTTTGTAACTTGCCCGACTTCTCGGAATTTAGATTTCGCGTCTGTTGAGGGAAGACATTTTTCTACTGCGGACCGAGTACTGTGCATTCATTATCGCTCGTGATCTACCAGCGAGAAACTTTTCATTTCCATTCTCAATTTTTTGTCACGTATGCACGTGAAGGCTTTCAACCTTGATATATATATATATATATATATATATATATATATCACCAGCATATTGCTCTGTTCCATTCGTTTGAATGTTATTTGGTTAAACTATGAAATGCTTATATTATGTAAGTGATACGTTGTCCGAACGAATCGTAACCGTGAAACCATCAGCTTTCTTGCAGACGTGGAACAACTATCTCACCAGTCTACTGAATGGATGGTGAGATGGGAACATTTTGAACAGAACAGGTGATGTACATTCATCAAATCGCGGATCAAATATTTTCTTCACACTATTGGCTTCCCACTTCCACTTAGAATTTTTGACATGTGAGACCACATTGTTTTGTGGTGTTCCTAATTTTTTCTACGATGAAAAGCAATTTAAAAAATTAACACCCTTATAGTCTGTTTTTATTTTTTAAGCTATTGACAGACTCTTGTTTTCTTGAATGTAACGAATGCTTGTCGTGATGAAAACGTTTTTCGCAGGCTATTTTTGATGTCTATAGTTCGTTCGCCAATGGTAATGATCTGCAGGGTTATTGGGGCATTTTTTACCGCTTGGTGTTGAACTGGAGACAGATATGTTCAGTAGGTCAGTTTTGAAAGTTCACGAAATAAAGTATTCAGATGAAACGTACATCCTTTTGAAACACATATAGTTCATGGTGTAGACTTAATTCCCGCAGTATATTCTACTAATAGGATAAATGTTAACAATAAGTAGCTCGTTCACACTACACCTATTTTGTACTAAGTCTTCTCGAGATTTTTCGGATTCATCAAGGTGTAAAGGGCACCAAATAATTCTGCCGAATTTTTCCCCTAACCCGATCACTGAACTGCAAATCATCCCATTTTGATCCATGAATACCTGTTCATTGCGATTCACTCATTTTCAATTGAACCGTATTCGCATTCAATGTGGACTCGTTCAGACAAGAACACTGACCATTCGCTCTGGGATGTTTGGTCCGAAGGAGTAAGACATCAGGCGGAAACCCACATTACTGTTTCGTCTTTGTAGTGATATGGATATTTCGTGGTTTTCAGCTCCCAGTGCAGACGTCATCAAACAAACCAGATTACTGGGTCCGATTAGTGAATAGATCTGAGTGCTATGGATAGGCATCATTTCCTTAAAGCAACCATACTGAAATGTAAGATATGACTCTGATTCCCACCTCAACTGATTAGGTGCCTTCATGCACCAAACTACCTAAGGGAATAATCTTATGATTTCCTCAAACATTATCAGTGTATATTCAGAACTTTATTTGGTGTGAATGCCTACTATTTCCAAAGCGAACTGGACAATTAAAGTGCATTTAATGCTATTTCCTGCATTGTTTATAGCAATAAAACCATTTCTATTTGCATATTACCAGCTGGATTTTCTATTGCACATTCGAATTCCAGGGCATTGCATCTAATCCGATCTGTTCGCATTCCTTCAAATTTTCTATCGCACCAATTTCAATCAATCCAATGATTACGTTTCTTTTCCAACTGTTTCCTCTCCCATTTCGGGCATAGTTCGTTCGCATGTTCTGCCTCTCGTAAACGACTGGGAATTCAGCTCAAATCGGACCCATAATTCTTCGCAAACTCGTAGTCTTAATCAATACCAATCGACTCTTATTGAGCATAGGTTCTCATCCCAGCATCTGAAATGTCTTCAGAGAGATGCCCGGAAAACAGTGTTTAGCTGAATTAGAGTTTTTGTTTCTTTAACGTTATTCCGATCAAGAGATTGAAAAGAAAGCCCTAAATACATACAATACAACAAACGGTCTCCCGTTTCATGGAGCCGAAATTCTTATGTTGCAAGCTGGCTATGGAGTGGAAACTGTAATGATGATCGTTTGTCGTGATCAAAATCAGTGTTCATGTGAAAAACAGATTTGTCTTGGCAGTAGAAAAGACAATAGATAAGTATGCTTGCTAGGCGTCAGATCACCGACAGGTTGACGTTTTGAGTTAGTTCATCTTATCAAGTCGGCCATTACATCGGATGCGTTTATTCAGCTTTTGTGTNCTTTTGTGTTTCACTTGTAAATCGGTCCCCTGTAGATCAACATGTGATGTGATTTAATAACATCCGTTGGAGCAATCATTTTCAGACAACAAGTCAATGACTGTACTTTACGGACCAAATGGGTCAGTTCTAATGTGTGTTTCCGTACGTTTGTGTGTGTGTGTGTGTGTGCATTTTGGAGAAACCCAGAGAGACATTCAGTCGTGAATATTCCATAATCACGAAGGAAATAACATGATTCGGATGAACAGTGATATAGATGTTCTTTCTCTCGTCGTCTCGGGGACAAAAGTGCGTCCGAGATAAGATAATCATGTGTCACTGTACTTTAGTCGGATAACATAAAGTACCCGAGACTACCGAGTTCAGTGTGTCACGATTGAACGAAATCCATTTCTACTTCAATCGTCATCAGGGCGACAATAGTTACGTAATCGGAGATAACAATCATTTTGTGATAGACGGTTCTGAATGAACTTTGACCGAATGCAAATGAAATGATCTCTGTCTGAATTACTGTAGTCTATGACTTTACAACCTGTCGTGCGACCTGCATGTGACAACACAATAACCCGGGTTTAATTTTACAGACTAAAGTTTATAGCTAAAAATGTTTGTGACATTGCTTGGGTGAAATGATTCGTCCACGAACGTGTATTCCAAACACTGTATCCCCACTTGTCCATTGCACCAAGTCTGAAAGAAGAGGAATGACGCGAGATGCTAGCATTTTGATTAATCATCCCAGGCAGGCAGATATGCATACCAAATCCTGATTACCTAACTGCAATGCGAAAGCCTTGGCAATAAGAGAAGCGTTATTATTCACATTAAATCGTCCTGTATTGTGCATCCAATTCACTTGCAGTGAAGTTGACTTTTTGTTTCCAGCTTAAATAACCCATGCATATTTGTACACATTCAATCTCCAGGATTTACCACCTCCAATCGGCTATCAGACAGAATAACATAAATGGTATTTCTGGACAGTGTGTGTTATTGAGAACCAGTATCAAAGGTATCGAGGGTTTGTACAAAAGTATGAGATACAGTGAGGGTGATTAGGTAAAGTTAGTTTGTCACTGTGTAACGAAATGGCAGTGGCAAATAACATTGCCATGTTCTGGATATCGCCCCAATGCATCTGATAATTGACCAATACAGGTAAAATATGTGATGAGTTGCAGAGTACGGCTTAAGTACAGTATCCAGAGCGTGATTAATAACGGCTCGCACTGACTAGATTAGATTTTAGAGGATAAATGAGCATATTAGAATCATTATTAAGGTAATCCGTTTGGATTCTTCTGCGGCAACAAGCTGAATCATCGTTGTACTAAATGTAAATAATCTGAGTGATTTAGCCGCCGGGATTGTGCAGAAACCAAAGCGTGCGTCGTCGACAGCAATACGCGTATGAATCAACAATGCAAATTAACGTAATACGCTTGGATTCGAACCCAGACACAAATGGCTTTTAACTCGACGGGCTGATCACTTTGGATTTCGGGAAGTATCTTTCGGAGAGTTTATTGAATCAGTATTGTATTGTATT
>UZAN01041185.1:52289-62483 GCA_900618425.1 Echinostoma caproni
TGTTTGACAAGCAAACCTGAATATTTTGTAAGACCGATTTGATATGAGCTTTTAAAACTCTATGGGTGGAAAAGCTTCACTCGCAACCCGTTTAAACCTATTCAGGTTATCCAGTTAGTGCAGGTTAGCACGAAGATAAACCTTAAGAAAAACACTCAATCTCACTTTGTCGCGAGTGTGATGATGTTGCTTTATGCGAAATTCGGGTTTAAAATCATTTAGGAATGTGGGTTTTAAGCAATCAGCCGAAGGTTCTGCATATATATTGCTCTGTTTGTTGTCTCAGTAGGTATATATGCGGCTGTGCGTCAGCTGTTCTCCTTCACGTTACTATCACGCGGAAACAGCCATACAACCGCATGGACGAGTTGGAATCGTTCCATATTATTACACAATTGAAGGAAAAAGTTATAGACGTTCACACAGTTTGGAGTCAATACCTACAATAAAATAAGGTTAGGAAGCATAGCTTAGAAACTAACCGAAAAGATTTCAAAGCAATCAAGAGTGAAAGGAGATTGATTTTGGAGTATAATTTTGTCCTTCCGTCAGTTTAGGACCATGCGATTGCGAACCCGCGAAGTTCGTACGCATGCAGCATAAACGGACAGTGCAGTGATTTTGTAAATCTTCTTACGATTAACTAGCTATTCTCCACTTTCTTGATCTCATTAAGCAAACTTTAGTTGACTCAAACCCCTTTCCTGTTGGATCATATAAACGATGAAGTGTTCAATCAAAATGCAACAAGCTAATACTATTATTAACGTTTAAGGGAGATCGTTTAGAGAACTTTTGAGTGATCGACGACCAACAAATTGATTGCATGGGATCCATTCTACAACTGTCATTTTTTTGCTTTCTTGTGTGATGTAATAACGATTTTTTTATATCCGAATGCATAGGTTCATTTGATAACATAACTATCGTGTCACGTTCTTGTTTTCGTTAAATTGATGCATCATTCATCACTAGGAGGAAGACAATTTATTATTTAATTGGCAGCTTCGAATTCGACGTGCACGGAATAAAATTATAATGGAACAAAATGTGCCCAAGTTGAACACATTCTGCAAATATTCTCTACATTGTTAATCAAGGGACTCTTTTGAACTGACCAAATAATTGAAATGAAAACTCAAGTAATATGAAAGTAAAGCCAGATACGATCTATTCTAATCAAAATCTATAAGATACTTCTGTCAGGATGAAACACCATAGTGCCAGTTTTCATTTTGATGCATATTATGAGTGTGTGCGCGCACTGTTTGGGATGGGCGCAATTTTACGTAATTTTGGGTGATTTCGAATATATGGAATGGTCATGAAGTGAGCGCTTTGTGGTGGGGCAGGGGTTCAGTGAACCTTAGCAATTCGCACATACAGCTTTGGCAAAATTTCGTGTTGTGAAAATAATACAGACTTGCTATAAAAATTCCCAGTCAGATTGATGTGATTGTACAGTTCATATGCACACACACACACACAACGAAACCGCTCCGGGAACAGAACAATATTCCGTTGACATTAGATCATTTGAGTTGACGAATCAACCTAAATGCATTTATTGAAAAAACACTTTTTTAGGTTCGTCTTTGTTCATCACGCTTTTCCGAGTGTATTAGAGTAACAAAAACTAGAACCACTGGCCACTGGCTGGAGCAGGATGAAGTAAGAAGCAAAGCTGTGAAAAATCGATTGGAGTTTTACTGCCAGGCGAGCGGGCAACAGCTATCCAGCCAATTATCCATCTGTGCTGGATAGTTATTTTCTACGATTTTCCGATTTGAGGAACCATTCCGGAAGTTCAACAATTTTCGGTACATCAAAAGGTAACTTCAGTTACAATTTTATTGGTTTGGAATACAATTTTATGTGTGTTTCTATCCAGGAAGATTTCGAGCGGACCAGTCAGCTGAATAAAGATGAAAGACTTATCAATGATACGGAACAACAATTGTGTCATCCCGACTTGAAGACAGTTCTCAAGATTCTAAAGCTGATCTTGAAACTGAATCTATCTGATTTCTCTCGGAGCCCTAGTTTTCTAAACTCAACTAAATTATTCGGTCAATTTAGAATCTCTTGATTTTGTTATTCAACCGGGATGCATTTGGACAATGGCTATATTGGAGTTTACTCACTGAACGATGTATAACATGATGTCGTTTACACCTAGATAGCTGAAATAATTTTAGTTCCAGGTCTATCTTGACCTGATTAGCTGTTCTTGTTTCAAGTTGTGATTTGAATAAACTTTGTCCTCATTTCAGCTGAATGCCTTCTGGCGGCTGAGCTGAGGTTCGAAAGTTACACTCATGATTTTATCGATGCATATTTATCTCTGAACATTGTGCATTACCCTGGGGACTCACGGGAGTATTTGAGCTGGGTGTGCCCTTGACCTCAATCAGCCGGGTTCGTCGAGATTAGGTCAGTCACGATAGACTATCGTTGCCATTCAAAATGCAGTTATCAATTTATTTTCGAATTAAGTTTGCCTGGGTCACTTCTGATTTTGTGTGTACGTAGTCGTTTATGCCCCAGGTTTCAGGATGCGTGTGTGTGACTGTGTGATTCACTCTATTTCTTCCATTCATATCTTGTCTACTATTATGACCTTGAGATTAGGAGGAATGGAGTAGCCTCAAATGTCAGTGACGCAAAGCACAAGATTTCTGTGATTTTTGTGAAACGTTTTATTATTTTGAGCTATAATTTAATTTTAATCATACTTTTGACAAGACGCCATTAGTCCTTTGATCCAATAAGAGGACGAAGAGCAAAATGGAGACTGAAACGCTTCCTGTTTGTTCCGCGCTGTCATCAATGTTTCGATCGGGGAATGTTTTTCTTCTATTCGTCTGTGCACAATCTGGTGTTCCGATACGCGTTGCTCTCGCCCCGCGTGAGAGTGTGCGTGTATGTATATCAGGCCTGGGATAGGGTAGGTGTGCATTCCGCTCGAGGACAGCTACTTTGCACGTAGCAATGTGAGAATTGGCTTTTGGTATAACCGTAATTCCCACGTCAGCAGATCTCTCTGTAGTGAGAATACTGAATGTCGTGTGTGAGAAAAACGACGAACATGAATCGGCGGGACAAACAATCTAATTTATATTACAAATTTTCATCAACACGAATTCAAAGCGGCCCGAACGATGAAAAAATTTCCACAGGGAAGAGACATTGTACAGTAACCCATAGGTACGATTTTCGATTTTTTTAGTGAAAATTCATCCGGGTTAATTATCAATTTTCAGGCGTTCATGTGATCCCAATTTTGTCTGATTTGTTGCAGCTTGGCTATGGATTTAAACATGTTCGAATCGGGAATAAAATAAAGTGTCGTGACAGAAGGGCAAATTGATGTAATTGTTGCACCGCCTTGTGAATGTTGTATAAGTGAGATCTGTGCTGTAGTTGGGTTGAGTGCACAAGTGGTTCTCAGAAGGGAACATTAAGTCGGATGCATAGATGATCGAAAACACAACTGTGTTTTTGTAACGGTAATACTGAGATACTGGTCTCGTCCGGATGAAATGTTCTATCCCAAACTGATGCTGAAACAATAGATGTCAAACTGTTTCGGATCCATATATACAGGTATTGACCAAACTCATACAACATCCTGATTTTCACTACGTTTGTTCCTCTCAATGCTTCGTTTTTCCAACCCTATTCACGGAATTGAACACGGCATTGCCCCACATCAGACGGAACATATCTGATATAATGCCCACTTATGTCTTTGCGTCTATTAGCCCCATTCCATTAAAATGTACCATTTAGCGATTTTGACGATGGTTGCTGTTGCATCAGTTGTAAAGTAACAAAGTCACAGTAGAAAACGTAACTATAAATTATTTATGAAAATGACCCATGTATTTCATAAAGGTATTATACTTTCATCTCGTCCATGTTCCATTTGTCCTTCTTCATTTTTAAGCACTGGAGGCAGTCGCTTTAGCATGGAGTCCACCAAGTTGACTGCCAAACAGAACTTGCAGGTTTCCTCTAATACACCCTGCATCCTAACCATTGATGACCATTGTTTCTGACATAGGGAAACGTTTTCGATTAAATTAAAATCCTAGCTGCTGCACGATAATTGAGTGAATTTGACATTGAACTTGACCCCTCCAGAGAATGTATAAACGTGAAAAAATAACATCTAATCAAGTCTCACGGGTTTTGACTGCAAACTTCAAGTAAGAAGATATACCAATCTTCATCTATGAAAACTGTGACTTCCGTAATTGCGTTTGAAGAGTAACAGTTACCGAAAAACTTCCTAATCAGTACAAAACATTTTGCGATATCCAGATTGGTGTGCGCAGAACACCATTAACAAGGCGTTCGGTATTTCCTTCTGTTGTAACTCATCAGGCGGGATGAGTATTAACTTCTTTTGACAGGTCAAACGCAATTCATTAGAAAATTAGCTCAGTAGATCAGCTTTCACCTCATGCTGAGTTACTCTTTGGGCACCAACGAGATAAACCGATTGCCAAATGGACGAGCGAAGCTTTGATGTGATCGGTTTTATCCCTCTCGGTTTATGTTTTGATGGAGAAATTTCGTTGAATATGCAATAAATTGGACTTATGTTCATATTGAAGCACTTCCACAAGACACCAACTGAGTCATCAAATTTATGTACGTCTGGATTAATTTGCCTCTAAGCTTCAATTATATGCCAAAACCTTTTGAATGGTTTAACCGGTTTGAATATGGTGACACTACAAAATGCTTGGTCAACTTTCAAAGACCAACTTTCGTGTTTCTTGAACTATGTTTTCAGTTCTTTCAGTATTGTGGATAACGCGTGAGTAGTTTATAGCCAAATAATTTATCGATTTATTAAAGCTAGAATATTTTCATTAAGTTGCTTATTCACTGTGCACTGAATGAAAAGAGATAAGCAATTAAGAACACGTCGCTCCTTTTAATAAACACTTTCATAGACCATGAATCATTTATTAAAAAGAATGAATTCCCATGCTGCTTTGCGTAAAATATTTTCTAAATCTGAGCTGTAACATTCGAACCACTCCAAATTTTATCGCAAAACTCAAGGTCACGCAAATTCAAACGGTGGCAGGGAAGAACTAAGAACATAGATGTGAGAGATAAACTCAGAAATAAATGCATTTTACTCATAGCCATCAATATTGGAGACTGAAATGTATTTCCAAAATAAAAGTAATGTGCCATGAGTTAGACCAACACCTGTACATGCATATTGAAATAAGTATTATATGAATGGCTCGAAAAGATTTTCCAGGAAACACATGACCGTTTCTGCGGTTCTTGCAGCTCGACAGGCATGCGTATACGGCATTAATCTTTTGTCACTTCATGCTTATCCTTGTATTCATACATATACCAGTATATTCACTATTAACAAAACTCTGTTGAGAATGTGACAATTCCTAGATTTTTGAAGCATAATCTGCTAATTGTAGTTAGTAAACCAGGAAATAGATCGACAGCTCCAACAGTGTGTGCTACGGTATTCAGAATGTGTACAGGTGACAGGAGTGAGAAACTAAATGGAGTTCTGAGTTCCATCCAAGCAAAATTTATAGCTTGATCAGCTAAACATAATAGTCGGTCCATATAGTGTGTGGGTCTCAGGAAACTCTGAAATGCCTGTGGCGATCTAAAACCTTTCTCTGTCTGCCAGTGAAACAGAAGAGAATGTTCAGAAATGTGACAATGGATTGTTCGTCTTGCCTGGTTTGTTCACACCGTTCCGCTCGCGGTATGTCAACATCGAAAACAAGATTTTATTTACTAATTCCATACAATCTATGTTGCGGGGACTACACGATAGAGATTGTATTTTCAGATTTGAAGTCACCTTGTCATGTTTACCGGAGAAAAGGAGAAATTCTGCCGGTGTTTGGCATTTTTTCTTTTCCATGTATGTTTTCGGTGATTGATTTACAGTCCATCTTTTGGCACCATTGGCATGATAATCAGATTTCGTCAGATCTCTATTGTTCCAAGATGTACGATCATTCTCACGTTAGACTAATAAGAAGTTTCATCTAGTCGTGCGTGGTTCCACCGTGTGCGCAAACCACCACTGTATGCACTCAATGGTATTTTAAATACACTAAAGAACTTGAACGGCAGTTTTGTTTTTCAGATAATCCGCTTTACCCCTCAGTGTTACACGTATCCGCTCAGGTGCGTCACCCGAACCCCCGCGACCGCTGTTGATTGTGGTTCCAGCGCGAGAAGTGAGTCATCTATGACGCGTTGACAACCTGGACGCTGATAGTTTTCGATTAGATCTTATCAGCACCCGGTCGCATAAAACACGAAACGAGTGAATAGCAGAGAGCCAGAGCGAAAGAGAGAGAGAGAGCGGGGGGAAAGGTACAGGTTTTATGAAAGGAGGACTGATGGGGATTCGGGAAAGTAAATGGGATGGTGGAAACAGCACAGTATAGTACTGCACAGTATAACACAACACAGCACAAGCATTAGCAATCATGAATACAAATATTAACCCTCTGATGTTCATCTACAATCTGGCACCTGTCAAGCAAAATGGAACAAACACGTTGCAAGATCTCATTCGACCGTTATGTTAACCAGATAAATGCGTACCAGCCAGCTGATGTCAGTGCATCCCCCCCGTGATACACGCTTTATACCCACTGGGACGGTAAAATTTGCGAACCCGAGACCGGGGAAAAACTATAACTACAATGTCAATGATCTGTTCAGTGTGATAAAGAAGGAAATTTATCTGGTAAAATTGAGGAATATTACTGCCTTGTACAGGTTCACACGGGTTCATTTTCTCGTAAATGTGCATAGGCTTTTCACAGTAGGGTATGAATAAAAAGCGCACCAGAAATCACGTGATTTGATACAGATGGTAGTTAGGGCTGGAAAGCAACAATGCATGGTCTTACAGTCCTTAGCTACTCAAGTTCGAATCATTATTGTAACCTCAACAAGACCAACTCAGCCAATGGTTTTTTAATCTACTGTAGATTATGGCTCACAAGGTGCTTCAATTTTGTTCGACAATTCTTTTCTTGTGCAAATTTTTACTTTGTGTCGTTCAATGAATCAAGACATGTTCCATGTTTTGTAAAGTATTTGCACTTGGAGGAGAAAGACGTTGATGGAGTAAAATTTATGCAATAATTCACAAATAAGAAAGATGTGAAAGTTAAAATAAAGACCGAAAACCCATAATGTGAAGTGCAATTGAACAGGAAACTGATGAGATCCGAAGCAGTTTGGATGTTTTCACTGTGTATATTGGGATAACACTGTGGTACGTATCTATCGGTTCACGAGTTTGAAGGACAAAGCAACTGTTCAGGTGTCTTGTTTACCATTCATAAAAAAACCTTTACAATGTTGAAGGTTGTATGAACTCCTAGGTAGGGAGACTCACACTGGAACAACAATAAGAAAATTTACTTAGAATCTAACAGGAGCTCAGGCATTATTCTTTACAACCACCAGGTTATATTATGTCGTTTTTTTGCTTACCCATAAAGATGACCTTACTCTTCACGAATGGGACCGGCACAAACGCGGAGTTCAAATGATCACCCCAAAATGAGCCATTTACCAAAAAATACACGAGTTGTCCGAGAAAATCCTACTCAATATGATCTCTCGCTTCGGTTGTGTTGCTCTTTCCGTGATTATGGGTGTGGACAGGAATTCACAAATGAGGAGCTCTTACCATCTTACTGGAATAAGCACTTCGGTCATAGCAAACATTTTTCGTCACTGGGATTGATAGATCTTTCCCAGTTTTTTAAAATGGAAAAAGGCGTCACGTAACAAGAGAAACTGGCCGTTTTCAAAGAATCCCTATTGGAAAAACTTTCTTTGTCGGCGGGTTATCTTGTTCCGTTGGAGGCAGTTCTTTCTTGCGAGGAACGATAGACTAAACTTCTTCTTAGAAATAGGAATGACTAAAGGAGTGGATTTTTTCTGGTTGGAGTCATGGAGAAGTCTCTTGTTCCCTGGTATTTTCAATTTAGGCTTTTTTCGAGGTCACTGGAGGTTGAAAATTCATCACTAAACTTCAGTGGCAAAGGAAAGATTTATTGGAACTTTCTATCAGTGGCGGATAATTTTTCACAATTGTTGCATTCGAATTGCACAGACAATATTGCTTCCACCACGAGTTCGTATGCGTTTCATTTTTTTCTGAATGAGCACCATGTTGATTGCTCTAAATAGGCTTGATTGCACACGGTCTAGCAACTCCCTCTCTCCCCACAATAAGTGGAATCTGTGATCTCATCACATAACGCAACTGTCTTAGTCTTTAACGGAACCCCAAGTCTCGATCAGAAACATACACGACCAATCATGCATCGATGATTCCCGTCAGATTCATGTGACTAGGCACAGTAAATAATAAAACTATGGCGTAACCTTATGAAGCCCACAATAATTATTTCTGGCCGATTCAATTTCTTTCTCGATTTCACCAAGAACACTTGATTTAGACCCTATTCAGGAATTGTAGAACAGTGGTGGAAGATTTGATTCGATAATGTGCTGAACTCGTCATATAAATGAAGTGTCAGCCGGGAAGCATTGTACAGCTACTTCCGCCTGGTTGGTTCTCAGTCGCAGTTTCCATCTATCGACCCAAAGGTGAGTCGAACCCGGGACCTCACAAAGAGATGAAAAGCATGCTACCCAGTCATCCAACTCAAAGAAATTATATTCATATAAGATTTGATCAATTTCCAACCGGGTTATAATACTGAAGGTTAGTGTGGAGATGCTTGAGGTGTGATGTCCGCATTAGGATCGCGAAGATGGGATGTGTTACATTGTGCAAAGTGAAAAAGGACCTGGTCAGCTGTCTGGTGGGTTGCATGCCTTTTTTGTACATTTGAGGTCCTAGGTTTGATCCACAGTTGGGTTCATGGATTCGCCCTGCTGAGGTAACCCAACCAGGTAGAACTAACTATCCATTGCTTCCTAGTTATTCACCTCACGCTTCATTTACACAACGAATTCGGGTTTGCAAGATTCTGTTAGGCTACTCAAAGGACAAGGATTTTAGACCAGTCATCCTCGGTTGGGTGGTCATGGTACATCATAAGGAAACTGTGCAGCCCCCTATCGATACTTGAAAAAAGAGGTTGAGGATGGTGACGCAAGGTACACACTTACTTATTAGCGGTGTTTTTGGAAAAATGGTATTGATTTACGCTGACCAAATTTCAGATGTCATCTTCACGCCCAATCCTTAGTGAATCCAGTGAATTATACATTCGGGATGCATCGAACATATAGCCTATATACCTAATTGCATGCTACTTGCAACAAAGTGTTTGAGGTTTCGATGAACGGGAATAGCACCAGCTTGGACTGGTTGTCTATTATGCAAGGTGTATTGCTCTTTGCATACAATTGGACTATTCCCGTCATTGATCTCATTCAGCCAGTTTGGGATGTAGGCTTTTCCTAATCTTTGGAATAGCGTTGCACACTGCACTGCAGCCAGCACCTCCCTGTCTGTCCTAAAAAAGATGCAATGGAACACCGAAGTCTGTCACTAAACTCCAGTATACGCGGTTATAATGTTCCCAAAGCAAGGCATAGGCACATGAAACTCTGATTCGGCGTGGGAGAACCCGTGAACACAACTGATCGCGTCATTTCAGACAGGTTTGAAAACTGAACGTGAAACGGTCGTTCCAAATTAATGTCAACAGTGACTACCGTATGAGGTTCTTCTGTCTTCAGTCTTAAGGACTGAGGGCAGAGGGTAGGGTGCCCGTGTAAGCCCATCACCACTGGGTCGAAGGTCCGATCACAAGTGTTCGTGCCTCCATAGCCCCTTCAGGTGCTCATCCAGACGCCGTTTGAAAGCAGCATCTGTCTTCTCTTCTACCACAATCGCTGGAAGGGAATTCCAGAGTGTTCTTGACCTACGCGAGAGNAGACCAACTGACTGAAGTTTCCGTAACGTGAGAAGGTGCCCCCGCGTGCAGCGCTTTGTCCGTAAAGGTAAGTACTGTTGCAGCTCTGAGCCCATATCACCTCTCAGGATCTTCCTCAGACAGGTGAGATCTCCCCTGAGGCGTCGATACACAATTGAGAACAGACCAGTAGCCTGTAGACGACCTTCATAGCTGGTCCCGCTTAGTCCAATAACGACTCCAGTAAAAGCACGTTGTA
>UZAN01041186.1:0-30990 GCA_900618425.1 Echinostoma caproni
TTCGAGTCTGTGGTGATGAGGCTCATACGGGAAATTACCCTCTGCCTCTAATTGAAGAATGTTGAATAATCACAAGTCAAACTGACGAAGCCGAATTTAACGTATGTTTCCTTAATCAAGTATTGAATGAGCGACTCTGCATTTAATCAAATGGGTAAAATTGATTTTCCGTAGACCATTTATTTCCAGAAAGGCTAGCTAGAAGATTTCAACCCTCATTGGAAATAAAACGGAAAATTGATTTGACTGACTATGCTTCGGACCTCACCTTCACGCCCAATCCTCAGTTTACCCATCGCTTGTGTGTTACCACTGGCAATTTGGTTCAGCCATGTTATGACTGGCAGAGTGGTAACACACAAGCCTTCTATGCAATGGGTCCGGAGTTCCAATTCCGGACGGGACGGCGGATATGCACTACTGTCGAACTCTTATAAGAGCGAAATTCGAGTCTAGTGCTTCGGGGTGTTTGGTTGAATCGGTAAACTGAGGATTGTGTGTGAAGGTGAAGTCCGAAGAATAGTCAGTCAAATCAATCAGTATCAGTTACTGAATACGCTACTCACAGTAACTTTGTCAAACGGAAAAAACGGTAAATCAGGAGTTCTGTGGATGATTCACTAAACAACTCGGCTCATGGTTGTTGGCAATGTCCCTGTTTCACACGTTACTGAACGGAGAACCCACTGCCGAAAGTGTGTCCTGCTTAGGCGCTGTGATTGCTTATGTTGATATCTCCTCGATCACGGTATGCTGAACCAAGAATAGCCAACAAGTTAATTCAAGTCATCCACGTTGCTTTGTTAAATTCATTGACTGTAAACTTATTAGGCATCAGTTAGTTGGCGAAACATGACCGATATTATGCATTTGCCAGTATTTGGATATTGCAGTGGGTCCAGACTGAACGGAAACGACTACTGATGAGGTACATTTTTTCGTAGGACTTTTGATCATTATCATATTTGAAATAGACTGTGACATCTACAAAGCAAGAAGGAATAAGGCACGAGGTGTTTTTTCACAGAGGTACATTGTGTTGCCAAATACCATTTGGAAACTGGAAAAAGCTAGTGTTTTCAGTGTACGATATACTGAAAATAGTCATATTTTTGATTAGTACACTATCATAATGTACTGATAGATCGGACAAATAGTTGAGCACAGTTATTTTCTGCGGCCGTGTATGGTGGTTGATAGGGTATTCAAATCATCCGTCTGATCTCATGATCACAGGTGGGACGAGAAATGTGCGAGCTCTGTCAAATCCCGTTTCTCAGGTTACAGGAAACTCCTCGAGAATAGAACCGGATAGCGTGGAAAATTTTTTTTCCAGTGGCTATGATATAAAATAGGGTGGGGTCTAATGAGATCCTTTATAGAGGCCTCCTTTCTTTTCAGTCCCTAGCGAAATATTTATTCCGATTTCCAAACAATGACACCTAATTCCGATTCTTTAAGTTACTCAACACTGACAGTATTTGATGGGTGTGTGGTCGCTTATTTTCCCCTGACTTGGCGTTTTGTCCAGTCCCGCTCCGGCACTGTTTTAATTGAAGACTTCTGGAAGCTCTCTTTCCAAATACATAAATGAAACAGATGTCTTTTCACTTCCTTTTTGTTTATTGCATGTACAAATAAACAGTCAACATTCGGAAAGAGGGTCCCTGGCCATACATTGGCTGCCTGATAAGACGGGCGGTGGTGGAGCGGTTCGAATCTGGGACTTCCAGGTCACATATAGGTGACCTAACAGCTTGGTCACCACCGCCAACTGCACACCAAACCAACTGTAGAATGAAGAGAGAGAGACGTAACACATTCAACTGGAAATGACGTCTGTCAGGCAGTTATTATGAATCAAGTTTACATTTTACAAATATTTAGTAAGAGATACTACTTTCACTGTTCAATGACCCTCTCCCTCCGACGGATATTTTATGACTTTCTACGCGATTGCATGTGCTTGGCACATGCCATGACCAGTAAATCGTCGGCCGTCGGTGTCATGAATAGTGCATCAAGAGCTTATTTGACAACGTTAAATAGTCGTTTAGAAAATGAATTCTACTCAAAACGGTACGATCGAGGTTAACAAAACGATCACGGATTCGGGGATTAAACAATTTTAATCTAACCCTGACAGATACGTCAGTTCAAACAATCATTTTATGCTTAACTGTAAGCGAAAGTTCCGCATGCAAACTCTTCAGTTATTTTCGTTATGTTGAATTAAAAGCCCTCACATTGCTATCAAGGGGCTATCAAGGAGTATATGCTAGAAATTTTGACGTTATTCGTTCTAATGATTCGTCCTCTCACCCACCCATCCACCAAAAAAAACAAATGACAACCACTTGCTTTCGACGAGAGACTAGTAGAGGTGTGAAACGTTTAACAATAATTTGTTTGTGTGCCTGCCAGTTTTGCCAGATTTTTTTTTACTGTGAACTGTGCTTTGTTGCGTTCTGATAACTGTTGCGGTTTGAATTAATACAAATGCAAATTACCACTTGTAAATCATTTTCGTGATTCTAGCGCAGCGCAGAACATAAATTCCTCTAATTTGCCTGTTTAAACGCGCAACAACCGTTAGTTTGTGATTGATTTTTAGTTAGCTTTGTTATTTGTTGAAATATTCTCTCAGGGGACACGGAATCGTACACAACTCGCAGATTATTTTATTTTACCGAATGATTTTTGCCTTTTTTTGGATCAGGTGAAAATTGTGCATTGAAATTGTGTCAGTCGGGAATAAAAGAGGTTTGCCCAAATAGGTCATGGCCTTCCTTATCCATCTCTCTTTAATTGCTAGCAGAATTATTACTTCGCGGGATTTATGAGATTAAATTGTGCATCTCATCCGCTTTGATGTATGGGCGTCACCGCGGAATCGCGCTTAGTATTATAGATTGACAAATGCGCAAATGAAGTAGGGAAATGAATCTTGTATTTCTATCATACAGAATGATCAAATAATGTTTTTCGATTGGTTAGCCGAGTTGCACTGAGGTAAAAGTGAAGCCGATTGTTACCGCTAATCGTGCAAAATATGTTGTAAAGGCGCGAATTTGACAGCGAAGAAGCTTTCACGAGATTGACGTGTTTTTTGACATCGGATTATTTTGTGATCTAGATTACGAAGGTCTACTCTAAAAGCGGATTGGATTTGACAAGTAAATATGAAGATTTTCTGAATTGTCAATTATTTTGCACACTATGATAATGACGTTTTTGTTAAAATAACGTTCTAACAGATTTGACGTTGTTAACTAGCCCGAAAATGGGGTTGCGGTAATTTTGTTCTACGTATGTAACGATTGTCTGACAGTATAGTTCACTATTATTCCTCTGTGGAATTCATCATTTTATCAACAGGGTGAAATGTTTTAACTTTTTAAACCTAATGATGGTCCCTTGTTAACACACTTTGATGTTGCAGAAATTGGTGGTTAATTTATTTACCTAAGAAAGCATTTTTTATATTGAAGCGTTGTTTTCTTTGATAAAACGTCTTATCTGTTAATCCATTTACGTGATAATACTCGTAGAGTCATTCTTTCTACTGATCTGACCTAGCTGAGGTAAAGCATTGATGAGAGACAAGTGACGTCACTATTTTTCACCTCTGCGCAAATGACATGCTTGCACTTTTCTAGACTCATATTAACCCATACTGATGACAACAACAGATGTACGTACGCAAAGAAATCTCATAGTAACCTTTCTTTTTTGATATAATACGGAAATATTTTTCGTTCGCTTCAATCAAGGTACAATTCTGTGAGAAACCTTCAGGTTAAATTTTCATTGTTCACTTTCAAGTGATAAACAACCGGCAAATTGAAGTCTGTAGTTTCAGTTGGTAGTTTTTGCTCATTGAGAACAGCGTTCCAAATATAGGGATCGTGGGGGTGAAGGAACACAACATACAGGGTCCTTTTCCATCAAATAAGTGTTATTTCAAGCTCGTTGAACAGAAATCCCTCACTTAAATCGGTTTTGTGTGGCATCACTTAATAAAGTGGCTTAAACCGCTTTAACATCATTATCATTTGATCAATGCCGATGCGCAATCTACACAATAAAGAGCTACATTAACTGTTTGTTCTCAAGTTTTACACCGAATTCATCCCAGTTCTTTGTTTAAACCCATCAGACTTCTCCGAGTTCATCACAGAAAGAAATATTCGTTAGGGTTACCATTTCTTACGTTTTCCAATTAACGTCGTTATTACTTTATGATGGAAACAGCCCTGTGCGATGACAGTGGCGTCCATTTACTCTCAGATGACACACTTTATTTTTTTATCGTTTTTCTCCCTTTTTCATTATGCAGTGGCACGTACTTCACGCAGTGAGAAGCCTCCCAACAACGAGCTGTAATAGAACACAAGATGGGGAAAGTAAGGCGAAAGTGGTATGATTCTAACATCCGTCCTGTGGGGTGATACTTTTCTGACCTTTACTACCGGGCCGCCATCGGCGAATATGGAGTATGCTGACGATGCTGTATGGCTAACTGAACATTCCGGCATTTCATAAGCTTGTCTAGCAAGTTTGTGGGCTATTGTAACTGTGTCCGGCAGGTGTTTTGTATGTTTAAAGTGTAAAATGTTGCTATAGGACTGGGTGGGTTCAGCTCCCAACCTCATTCTAACTTGAGACGTAATAGAGGTAGTTAACTAATGGTACTTTATCGGCAGCTGAATATCATCCAGTGAACGAATAAAGGTTGAAACGTCGGCACTCATACACAAACCTCGACTGGTACCTACCAGCTTCAGAGTTTTGTGGTGTCGCCACAGCATCCGACTGTTTTGGCAGGATCCTTTGTAAGCTGCAGGAGTTCAATGAATTTCGCTCGAAGGCGCTTGATTTGTCCAATATGAAAACGATATAAAGGTCCGTTTTAGAACGCGGCTGACTACGTCGCATTGCAATAGTCTAGTGGAGAAACCGGACAACTAATATCCAGTATGGGCGCAGAATAATAGATCATCACGGTTGTCCACTAGAACAAGTCGTCGACCTCCATAGACTGCGTTGGTTGTAGCATGTGCTAGGCACGTCACCAAATATACTTCCTGGGTACAAGTTCATAAATAAAAAGGTAAAAGCTTACCGGATAATCATGCCTGACGAGCAGCAAGAACCGCGAGACCGACTGTGTTCTTCCAGGGGAATTTCGTCCAGTCAGTCATATACTACTTTGTGTAAAGTAAAGAATGGTTGAACTAAGACTTGACATGAGGGTTTGAAGACACTGATCAGGTGATATGCTCACACAAGTCGCGTCAAGCTCCTTGGATGGGGACATCTGGATAAGCATTGTCAGTGGTTACAGACGCCGAGTGATGTGATGTCTTCACAATCTTAGTCTTCATAAATTCACTATTTGACTAGGGGCACTGACTTGAACATTCCAATCTTCCCTTTCCTCCCTCACCGTCATTGGCGGTCATGAGACAGCAACGTAACCGGTGCACAATCGTGTATGGTTAAAAACTGTAAGAAGTGAACTGAACCGAAATTAGCTGAAACTAATTGAACGGAACTTACTTATTTACCTCCGAGATCCTCATTGGGACTAAACAAAATGGGGCTTTACCAGTAGTAACGCTGCAACTGAAATTCATATATTCATGAGATCTTTGGCAAGTATTTTTTTCCCACCGGTCATGAGGTGTATGTAACAGAAAAGAGATGGTTCATCGGATAGTTAAAAAATTTAAAACGTCTCGAATGAACAAGTTATTGTCTAGTAGGTTTCATTTGGAATGCTTCTTTAATATGCAACATTTTCAGCATGTGAGTGTTCAGGTGAACCCATTAGTTTGCTCGAATTTATTTTGTTGAAGCAATCCCATGGAACATATAAAAAAGATTACGCCCTGATGGGGCCTTTGAAATTGGCCGCGTCATTTTTTATTATCGCTAGAGCTTTGGTTTTTTTCATTATACTTTACCTCTGGACACACTTTCGTATGAATCGCGGCAACCTCAATGATTACCCACAACGCGCTCAGTTTGATTTCCGTCCGAGTATCCGTAGGATATATCATCGAATCGTCCTTACGTGCGTTCTCTCGTTTTGTGATAAATGAGGTTGAAAGGATCATCAGAAATTCAATTACTGAACGGAAAAAACACCGCGCAAGCCGGAAAGCTGCACTTGAGCACCGAAACCGGAAGAGCATTGGTTTTTCGATCACTCTGTGGTCGAATGTCTGCTCAATTCGTTCTAAGCTATCGGACGTGGGTCTTCTGATTCACTATGGGAAGTACTTCAATAGTGGTTCTACTTTTCCAAGAACCTTGGTTACAAGCATCCGTCGAGGGCGAAATGGGTTCAGATCGAAGGCTTCCAATTCCTTCATGCAGACAGACGACCAGGAAGGAAAACTAAATGTGGTGACGTCATCACATGTGTGCACCGTTCGTGATGTGACTTCACCAAATGCATAGGACTCGCTGTACACAAAACATTTATTGTATTAGCTATTATGTATTATTATTACATCAGTGTACTCAACAAATCTTTTGCTTCGATGAAAAATGTTATGCAAGCTTTACCGAGTCCAAATACAACGTAACTTGATTTTCGCGTTCCTTTGACTGTCACAACGGGGCAAGTTATAGAGGAGTTAAATGCTTTCAACATAAATAATTCCTCTGGTTTTGATAAGTTGTCCCCCGTGGTCCTAGAAACATGTGCAAACCACCTAGCACAAATCGTTTCATTCATCTTGGATACCTGTCTGTCTGATGGTAGACTAGTTAACACATGGTGTGATGTTCGCATTACTCCAGTACCTAAGAANTTGCTTCATCTTCGATATTACTTAGGACGTTTGAACGAAAAATTATCAAGCGTCTATACTCAAAATTTATTTTCGTGATTTCAATCAGTTTGCTGATTGTAAGCGTCACTCTACTTTAGATGCGGTTACTTGTCTCATAAATTCTGTTTTATCCACTATAGACCAAAAACACAAAATTGTTCACTTTTTTCTTGAAATACACAAACGCCTTTAACTCTGTCGACAGAAACACCCTATTACCACTGATACGACAACATAATCTCCACATCTTTTGAATTTTTTGGATTCATGACTATTTTACGGACCAGCGCCAATTCAATGGTCTCAATGATTATAGGTCATCTGCTGTTACTGTAAACCAGGGTGTAATGCAGGGTGCAATGTTATCCCATTTTCTGTTCTCCTTTTACGTCCAAAACTTGCCAGTCACCCTAAATGTTATCACATTGAAATATGATGATGAAATACCAAGTGGTGGTGCATATCACAACAACAACCCTTCAATCAGCCATACGTTCCGTTTTTGAACGGTCCAATGGTGTTATCCTTTCTTTGAATCGAAAAAAATGTGTTGAAATTTTGTAGTCCATCAGCACATTTTGGATTATCTGTTCCCAACATCTTAATCAATAACTTAAAAGTTGAAAGGTCAAAGCACTTCAAATATCTTGGATGTTTCCTGTCTACTGACTTCGGATGGTCACGTAGAACAGACATTTCATAAAGTCAGAAAGTTGACCTTTTATGTTTTACGCCTTCGGCATCTGAGGGTGCTATGACACATCATTTCTAAATTTATTTTCCCGTGCGTTTTATACCATCGACAATACTGCTCTCCCGGTATCTTTCTCGGTCTACTGTATACAGATTTCATATTAATTAGACGCTCTCTGAAGAGCATCTTATGAGGAGCTGGTTGATTTCATTCTCAACCAAAAGCTTAAGGGGTGTGACCGTCTGTGTGACTCCATCGTGTCCGATACATCATATCCTTTACACCCTACCATATCTAGCTCCATTTTAACTTCGTTTATCCGCAATAAATTTGAACATTTCTGTACTCGTACCACTGGCTTTCACTGATTCCTTGTACCTTGCCTTTCACAATTCTTCGTTTCCATGGAACGACTACCAAACAAACGTACACACAGTGTAATGTAGATTTTCATGCTGGACTTGTCTTCATTTGCCAAGTTTTCTCAGTGTCCTCTCCACTATCATCAAACCAACTATTTGTCATGTCGTTAAAATTATTGTTGAAAGCATGTATGCTGAAGCAAAAGTGATAACATTCTTTTCACTGAAAATCACATTGGATGAATAAAATGCACTCATGATTTGACCTGACTTATACGATGAGAACAGAAATTGGCAAACTAGCTCATTTTCAGTGTGTCCTAATCATGCCTTTTCATCACAGATTACGATTTACAGAGGATAAAAGAAAAGTTATTGTTGTATTCAACAGTGTATTATAATTGGTCTCCTGTTATCGTTCGAACAATTAAGATAAACTGAATTTATTTTATTAATTCAGTAAATCTAAGCAAATAACATCTAACAATGGCACAAACTTATAGTGGGATGATGAAACATTGTAAGAGGTTTGTTGTAAACATTATCCCTTGCCAGAACGACTGAATTCCCAGGGTTACGTTTTCCGGGTGATGTGAACTAGGATTTCATTTATATAACTTGAAGGTACCTATAGTAGATTGCATTCTTCGGCAGTAGTTTTTGGAAGTTTTTCATTGGTCGGTATATTTCCCATCGAGTCGACCAATCACAATTCAACTTCCTATAGCTTGTCTCACTGATGTTGGCCAGGGCGAGTCAGAAACGTGCAAAACCGATCACAATCACTGCGCACACATCCCCTGTTTGTGGACCAGAGAAAACACTTCTTATGTCGAAATTCTGTTCACACAGTCGTGCTAAACTTTTAACATTCTGATTGCCAGGCAGAAGGAGAAAACGAACTCCCAAGGAAATTATTTCACCTCGTCACTCTACAATCGCCCTAGAGGCATAAACTGGACTCATTTCTCTCACCGCGTTTCTTTGTTTCCGCTCGCGCGTACACACACACTTCGGAACGCTAAATTGTACCAAATTGGAACTCTAATCCAACGGACATTGTCAAACGGTAACGATAGTTGTGAATGAGCAGTGATACTACACAGAAAAACACTCAACGGAAATAACTGACACGTAAGTGTTTGTGTGCACGGGTCTCATGAGTCTCTTTAGCCAATGATAACCCATGTGTCACTGTTGCTAATACATCGGTAAATCTTTCCCGCCTAAACGTTTTGCTTACATATCACAAATCACAGTTTCGATTTATATTTATTTGTTAGATAAACAAGCTAGTTGCATATATTCGAGTCAAAATATTGGAGGCTATCACCAAAATGAGAAATTATTCTACCTAGATTGTTCTATCGTAACTGAAAGTAAATGATTAATTTCCGCTTCGTACGCCAGAATAAAAGTTTGCAAAGTATTATTGATCTCATGGGATAGTAGTCGGAATTCCCCCTTGCAGCGGTCAATCCTATTAAATCAAACACAAAGATAGAAAGGTAATTTCATATAAAAAACAAACTTTTTAAGGCTTTTTCCTGAACAGATAGGAAAATTGAACGATCCGACTGGTATAGATAGCTGTAGCTTGGATATTTAGAATTTACATCAAATCCAACGTATCCATTCCAAAAACCATTTGCTTGATATTTGCTAATACTCAAAATACGCTTTTCAGCCTGAAACGTCCAAAAATGGTTGAGGAATTTCGAGTGAATCGTAGTTAAATTCAGATTTCAGACGTATTTTTATCCAAACTTTTCTGTTATTTTTAGTTTCTCACCTATAGGATAATGTTTCTTCCCCGATGGGTTGAGAGTAGTGAGATGCAGAGGTAAAATATGCTGTAGAATCGTTTGAATAATTTGTTGGTTACACATTCGTTTGGAACAGTTTATTCTGACACACTTTGTCTCGGTGGCGGTGATATGTTTGATGTCAATCACCATGCCGTTTCGATCAATTATTAATCGGATTTCAAACGATTTAATTTAGTAAAGATAGCTAACCTGATGAAGAATGAGGAAAAACGATGTGTTTCCGTTGGCGATGGTTTACTTTTTACTTTTCATCGATCAGTGCTTCCGTTTGCATTTCACAGAAACGCACTGTTCTGGTTATTTTTTTTTATCAGCTCTTTATTAATGTTATTCTGCGTGTAGTCCGTCTACCACGGCAAATATGCTCCATGTGAGAAGAGCCATAGTTCACTCAATGAGAATATTTGCATCTTGTGTATCAACACGTATATCTTTTGAGTAAAATACATTAATAAATATAACAGTAACCTATATTACTGGCAGCGTTGATGTTTTGTTTTCCATTACCATAAACATTTGGTGAGCAGCTAATGACCAGTAACTGTAATACTATACATGTGACATCGTGAAAATAAGCAATGAAAGTTCCTCCACATAAACTATGTATGAAATTCAGCTTATCTCAAAGCGATATGTGTCGCACTATCCATCTGTGAAAATAAACCCGCACATTAATTCCCTCTTCTTCTTCTGCTTCTTCTCAAATAAGAACAATTTCTAGGGAAACTAAAAGGGAATTATACACTCAAATTGTAAAATGATTTACACGCTATTATATCCGGGTTGTGAACAACGAAGCTCTATTGAATTCATCAATCAAACATCACATCCATTCGTCTTATTTTACCCTTATCAATGCAATTAAGTACTTGTCTCATCTACCCTAATTTGCCAAATTGTGTTGTGCCAAACATTGACCCTGCTCACAAACAGTAATTGAGGTGGTATTAGAGGTTGGTGGTTAGAGAGACTGCTGATTGAAACTACAAAGATTTTTTAGCGGATTATGTGAGTTGCTTTGTATCTGCATTTCACTTACACATCCATCAGTAACTGTGTGCCCGTCAGTAGCAGATGGATATCTCGAGAAAAACAGATTTTATTCTCGCTGTTGTTTCAGTGATGGTGGTGGTTGCGGTGGTGGTTGTGGTACTGGTGTCGGTGTGTGAGTTTTGGAAGCAGTTGCGGTTTTTGTAGCTATTGCAAACACGCGGTCACGAGTGACACTATCATCGGGAGAACATCAGTATGACAATATCTGTCAAGCTAGTTTCAATCCATTTACTGTACCTGTCGAATGCGGATAAATAATGAGAGTATACTGGCTTAGAGAGAGAGAAACACACACAGAGAGGGAATACTTATGAATGAAGAGTCAGACTGTTAGGCGGATGAATGAAAGTCAATGAAAACGGTAGTTCCGTGTATTCCGAAACTGTTTGATTCTCGCGTGATCGAGGGTGAGAAGCGATGCACCCAAAATTACATCACACAGGCATGCACGCACACACGCACGCACGCAAACAATTAAACACAAATGCGGACACACCCATCTCCTCACGCGTGACAGAACACACCTCGGAAAACGTAATAATGAGATGAAATTTCTCTGATACACAATTTAGTGCTTTTTTCCACCCAGAAGGTTCTACTTCTGATGGGACATCAGTGATCGGTTGGTTGGTTTAACGGGTGTTTGCTTTTGCCCATTTCTCGCCGCTTGTTGTTGTTGATGTTGTTGCTATTGCTGCTGCTGCGGATAATGATGATGATGCTGACGATTATGATGCCGTGTTCCTTGTTATCGTTCTGTGTCGAATGAAGAGAGGAACTCAGTGGTATTTTGGATGAACTTATATGAAACTTTCAGTGACAACTGAGACGTGTCTCGTGATGAAATATGTGCGCGACAACTGATATTTTGCCTCGAATTTCGTGTGCTTTCGGGTTTATATTAATTCAATTTTGAGAGTGCTTCAAATTCTGAAGGTATGACTGTTGCTGACGCTTTGACGGTTTGCCACGAGTCAGGCAATTCCTCTCACCCCAGGGGTCACTTTGAGAGAGTTTGTCCTAATTCCCGTCGAAACAGTTAGTCGGAACGCAAAATAGATACTCTTCGTTTACCAGAGTATTTGTTATACGACGCAGAAGCGTTCGATGAACAGTTTCAGCTGAAAACTGAGATATCGATTATGCAAAAAGAATGCAGGATGTATCCCCAAGGCACAATGAACTGTATATATTATTTACTTTAGGTTTAATTAGTGTGGATAAAATGTATTTCTTTTCCCCTCAAAACTCTCAGATGCTGAACTATACGCCTGAATGTGTTTAGAGTCAGCCATCCAGCGTCATATCAGCTCAACACTAGTTCCAACCTTGGAGCTCAGAAATGAATGTACTTACTGTTCAGGGATAGGACAAGAACTATCGGTCCGCGTAATACAGAAAACGATAGACAACGACTGTATAGGTTTGTTAGATTCAAGAATGATTCTTGTCCACCCTGGGGTGTGAGGCGGTCTATTGCATTTGGTCATTGATTTGATTGACCGCGTTGGGCTAATTTGCCAGATTGCGACGATCTTTAATTGCTTCTATGTGAATTTATTACGTATTCTGGTATTGCGGATCGGAAAACTGCCTATCTATGTTCGAGACAAGATCGCGAGGCGGTGTTAGGATAAATAGATGAAAGATTCCATTTTCCGGGTAGGTTGAAAACGTGGCATTCATAAAGGGCAAGAGTGAGGCAAAATTATTACCACTTACTAGCATAGTTCACTAAAGACAAATTCGCAAAAATGGGAATCTTTCCGAGTTAAATGCACGTGACGGACGAACGAACTTGGTATTTGTAATTGGAATACTCGGCGTGGGGCAAATAGTGCCAAGTGTGAATTTGAAATAAGCATAGTGACATTTGATGTAACAATCTCATTAGAAAATGCCATTTCCCTCGGGGGCCAAATTACATCGCGTTGCAGACAATTTTATATTGTTACGTTGCAACCGGATTGCAATTCGTTTGAAAGGATGTGGTTTATACTACAGTACTACCTTCCAAAAAAGGCATTACATATTAATTCATAGATAATCCTGTATGGCGAACAAGAGTTTAGTACCGCTTGAAAAAAATTTGTTTTTTATTTTTGTAATGATAATCAGTAAATTAATGGACATTTAGATTCGTCAAATTCTGCCATTTTGGATGAAAGTTTGTTCAAAATTATTTCACTTTCTAAAGTTTTTGTGACCTCAAGTTTAATGGGCACATTTGTTGAAATTGGTTTTGCTGATTGTTTTAAGGGAAATCGAGCGGAGCAGATGTCCAGATCTGGCTGACATACAAGAGCAGCTCACTGGATTTAAACAATCGCGTTTGGGTAGATAAACCATGATAAACTATCACTACGTATTCGTGTACTTTTGCAGGCTTTGGAAAAATCAGGCTATTTTGCTATGGATTCAACTGCATTTTAGTATATTTTACAATTTCTACAACTTGCGGTCAAACGCATACATTTAGCTGTTTAGCGGTCGGCAATCATCGTAGTAGTCAAATCACGATTTGAAAGGCAGACTTCAGCACTTTACTGAGACGGAAGAGGGCCTAAGATATCGTAATGAAGAACACAAAAATTATTACCATAAATGGTTTATCCTCTGCAAGTGTCAGTGTGTTTTCTCAATGTTGCACGGACAGGTACTCAGGAAAAATTTAAGGTTATCAAATAAGCAATCAGTAGATTAGGTAATCCCAGTTTCACCTTAACTGATAGTACCATGCTACACACTCGGGTTATTCAGGATAATATGCAGGGATAAATACAGTACTTATAAAGCAATCAGGCACCCTTTGATGTTTATTTCTATCCGCTGCTCAATTTAAAATTGTTTACTCTGCTCTTTTCTTAGTACAATTAGTTATTCCAATTTGCAAAGCGACATATGAATAATTGTTTGAATATTATCACAAAAGACAGAAAGAGAACAATGCAAGGCGGGTTGAAGCTGGATTTTTTACCACGATTTTTTGAACTACTAAGTGCACGTGTCCGCAGTTTGTTTGTCACACTCTGCTGTTGTGAACCGTCGTTAAACGTTTCACCGTCCCGAATTTGTGTGTGGTGAAGGGTGGCTATCAAGAATATGGATTGATTTAAGCTGTAGTCGACTTCTCCTCCGCGAAAACATTTTTCTGTGCTAATTTAAACCACCAATTCATGGTGGCCAGAAAATGTGTTGTTTTATTGTATGGGTCATGATCTGTGGTGTTCCATAATTTCTCATTAGTTTATAACGTTTTCCTTTCGTTTCTAATGACTAATAGAGTGCACTAGACTCCTAGTTGGTCCATTTTGAGACGCGTCAGAAATACCTTCCTCTTTTTGGTGTTGTAATTTTTTCGGGAAACAAGACATGAGGTTTCATTTTGGAGCCCTTGCATATATTTACTTCTCTCACTTTATTATGGTTTTCAGATCCAGTTCATAGTATATTTTGAGTAGCCTTTGAGAGATGATGGAATTCAAGAACTCCAGCTAACAGCAAATTACAGATTATCTTGCCTTTCCCCGTAACTTGTTACGGGGAAACCATGCTTCCAATTTCTCAATCCTGCATTTCCTAAAAAAGAAAACAGCCTTCCACAACTGATATCAGTGAGCAGGGTAACTGCCAAATAGTTGAGGCCAACTGATCACTCTTCACTATCCTCAAACGGAAAAGCTCACCAATAACGCTTCACTCCGAATCATACAAAGTGCTAGAACAGAGCAGTTCTATGATCAATCGCATGAAGCAAGGATTCCAGGAGCCATTGTTCTATCGTATATGCTATGAATGCACCTGAAATGTTCCTACTTGTCAGCATTTTAGTGACCGGAAATCGGGAAAATTATTCGATTTCAATATACTTTACTCCTTTCACCAAATTGCCAAATCAGTGTAAATTTATGCATTTCGCCAAAACCCCAACTCTGCTCTTTATTCGTAAGCAGGTGGTATCACTCGTGGTTATACTGCCATACCACAAGCAACACATTTGCCGTCTTTACTGTGGGAGAGAGGTTTAAAATAAATCGAGAGCTTGAAGAAAAGGAGTATATGGATAGCATAATGCACTGAGAATTGACCAATTGTACGTAAATTCGTTTCATTTTTCATCAGAAGTACGTGTATACCATGCAGATGAACTACTAATCAATAATGCCATTATTACCAACATTTTCTATGGTTAAATAACAAGAATCATGAACATAAAGTACGTATGCATACATGTATTTTGAACTTGGTGAATGACATAAAAACTACATTTTTCCCGTTCGATTTTTTTATCTTCTGAATAATATCACATTAAAATTGGAAACATCCAGAACTAGATTTCCGTTTTGGTCTCTTCTAACTGCTGGATGAGAAACCTCCCCTTTATCAAACAAAATGTACAGACACAAGTATCTTGCAGTTCAAATAGTTATGTATTTATATTAGGTAACCTATCTTAATGAAGAAGTTTTCATTGACCAGAATGTCGGGATCAGAAACCCAAACGGTAAGGAATACCATCAGCAGATTTATCCATCGTTATACGCAAACGTTTGTCATTTGGAACTTCGTTCTCCTTCAGAGTGCACGGAAACCGTGGGATTCATTTTTTGTTGGTCTATCTCGTATGGGTAAATATGCGAATATTTCAACCATATCCCGGACAATTTGTTAACGCATAAGACCAGTGGAATCATTACCGGTCTGAGTTGCAAAATTACCCACTGAAAAAAATGCTCAAAGTCGAGTACTAATGATCGGTGGATGGGACTCACACGGAAATCTAAACCAAGTAATTTGGACACGAACTTCGCTTCACTGCGTCCTTTTGGAGAATTATCCTCGGAGCAATCCGTGAATATAGAAAGACCTGTCTGTCGGCTATTCTACTTTGAGCTTTTGCATGAGTCACGTTAATGTTGAGGGTATTGTGGTGTCATCTCATCAATGAATATCTCCCTGAAATATAAATGTTGTCACCGGTGAAACGAACCCGAAAAGAAAAGTTCAATGGAAATAATTGGATTGGGAAATGTAAATGGCATATTAAAACAATGAACTCATAGGCTGAATGACAGCATGAAAATAGCGACAGCGTAATTTGCAGTTATTGGGAATTTGTGAATCAGCAACCATTTCCTCTAGACGGTGGAAATTAGAACTAACCCATTTCATTTTTCACCGGTAGGAAGTATTGGTAATAATCTTGGGTTCAGGCAACACTCTTTGGGTGACCGATAATTCCTTACCGTTCCGATGTATTTATTTGCGTTGGAAATATGGGTGGATGAAAAAAGAGCACTGGACAGTGGTTTGTCTTGTTCGGGACTCGAACCACGAATCTTTGGGTCGAGAGATAGCGACAGGAATAAAATAAGAGTATCAAACAGGAGGAAACAGCTATTTGGTTCTCCTTGTCGACCAACAGAGATACTCCCATCTAAAACAACGACTTCTGCCAAACACATTATGGAGAGCATGTAGTTACCTTCGTAATTGGCTTAGATCAATGTCGAGACCCAGGACTGTGCTAGGTGAGCGATGCTGTTGTCACCTATGTTTGAGTATAAATAGCTTTTCTGTCAGCTGGCTCAGTAATATGTCGCATCTATGTTTTCGCGAGAGTACTTACCGGTACAGAATAAAGAGCAGTTCAAACCGGTACATTTAAAAGAGTGAACAGACCTAGTACGACACCATGAATTTCAACAAATCCCTTCTTCTGAAATTCCCACGTTTCGAAAGCTTGTGATAAAAAGGGGAAAATAGCTTTCTCACATAAGCATGTAAATAAACCTCTGATCAGAACAGAGTTCACAAACTAGGACATTTGGGTTCGAGCTCTAACATGCTTGATTTGAAATGTTAAGTATCTGGTGAGCTCGAGACTGTTTTGTTGCTTTTATCAAATTTGCAGTCTTAGGAATGTTCCTATTTTCTGGAGACGTTTTCAATTGTGATATTTAGTGAATATAAACTCGTGCTGATGAAATGAGACTCTTTGTATTGTTTCTTTTAATTGATCTAGTCATCAGCGCTTTATTGTTAGAGAAGAGAAGGGGTGATTTAAAATATATTCACTCTAATACGGGTCAAAATTTACTGTACTGTTTTGATGTTTGAAGGCCCGCCGCTGGGGGACATATATATTATATTCTTTTGATCGATAAACATCAAATTCACAAGGAGTCTCAGTAAATTGCTTTTCTTTATCCATTTCAATGCATTACTCACTATGCAATTTCATCAATAGATCTACCGTAAAAGCCATTTACGAAAGCGTTTTTCAGGATAATTTTGATAAAATGAGGCGCCAGCAATCAGCTCACGTGACAGGTTCTGTTGTACGAAATTTAAAATGCCCTTACCTTTGCGCGCTTTCTCCCGCTAACGGTTTGTGGTGGATGCAACTGCGTTCGGCACAACTTGGCGCCTCTGTGGTTGACACATTTCCCGAAAAAGTTAACATTCCACTCATTGGTCACAGAATTTGAGTTGAACTAAAATTAAGTGGTTGCACATCTGGACTGGCTTATGATCATCATGAAGAACGGCTTGCATGATAACAATTTGCTTCAAGAATGAATAATTCTCATAGTGTATGTGAATGCAGTTGTTCAGTTAAGAAAAACAGTATTGCGTTTCTTCGGCTCCTGGTTAGCTCCAGCCAAAGCATAGCTGTGCGCGTGTTTTACGTTCATGGTAAATATGAAGCATTGAGTTCCTTATCACCCCACTAATCACCATCTAGCTATTCTCCAGAGCAGCATTTGAAGACACAGGACATATTTTTCGTGTTTTTGAGAACAAGCATACCTTCTCTTACAGAATGCTAGTTGATGATGACGGGGAGTTTAACATTTTGTTTTGATACTTTAAACTTGAAATGTTGTTTTATTCCTCGTTCTTCGAAAGGTTGTGCAAAATATCAGTTTAAAGGATACGTTTGCTGAGGTTGAACTTTTTACTATCCTATTTTTGACTCACAAATAGTATTCACACCTAATCTCAACTACCCCCAAGTTCAAATCTTTTTGTTCTCAGTTACGTTTAACCATCATGTGCGTCCTAGTTTCCTCGGTTTTTGTGTATTGATTGAAGATCGCCGTTTTGTATGACCAAAAGATTTACGTGGCTTTGACGGTTTGTTGCAGCTAGCTGTCAATACCCACAAGCACAATCAAATTTAAAGTAACTTAATCAAATAATCATAACGCGCCTGAGCACAGAATTATACAAACATACACATAGTACATATGCACACATTTTGTACGGGTGTTTCTGCGTGTGTGATCACGTGAATTTGCGTGCTGATGAGTGTACGCATATCCGTCTGACATCCTGTACATACACACAACCGCTCGCGAGCGCGCCTGCGCGCATATTTTTAGGAGTGGATAGGACGTTTTTGTTTATTCGATTGACAAATTCTAAGGAAAAACTGGTCTCGTCGGTTCTGCGAGTGTTTGTTTATTATTCATTTTCACCTGTCCTCAGATTTGTACAGTGAGTGGAACTCCCCGCTCTCAATGTCGCCGTCTTGTTGCCACTGAATGGGGTTAGGAATCTATCTTGAGGTTAGGTCAGCAAACCTTTGAGGACAGCGTTAGTACAACTATGAACCACTGTGTGCCTGGACAATCAGTTTATAGTTCGGATAACATCCGTTGCCTTTTAGAAAAATTGAATTATTCACACGTTTTGCACTTGTTTGTCAGATTTTGTGAATAGTGAGAAACGCAATGAAAATGAATGTGATAGACCCAGCTCTCCCATTACGACAGTCTGCTCTCTAAGTCAAAAATTTACTTGAAAAATTGTGCTCTTGCTCACGTTTTTTACGTAAGCTTGACTTTTCCACCTTTGAGATAAGGAATTTTCGTGCCTTACCTATCATAAACACGGAAATCCTTAGCTGAATCCGTCATAAATACCATACGTATTTGAGGGGTGTAATATATATATATATGTATATATATATACATATATATATATACATATATATATATATGCGCACTGATCAAAATTGAGTGTAACCTTGACTTTTCGCGATGCCTAATACCTCAGTTCTTTGCACATATGCATATATATATATATATGTACATGTATATATACAAACAAATTGATTACGTTTGGACTTACCAGTTCTATTATTATGGACAGTAAAATTTTGAGAATTCATTAGGTAGTACAGGAGAGCATTGATAAATTATTTTTGTTTATTTTACCTACAATATATTCGAATACTCCAAATGAACGCAATGCTTACCACGATTTGTTTTCTCTTTTAAGAGACGTTAAGCTAAACGAGGGTGACGTGAAGCTGTCTACAGACATTTGTTTTTACGATAAAGTCTCAACTGAAAGGGTTCTTCAGGTATTGCACCTGTCCCCTTCAATTAACCAAATTGTTTCGTCAAATTGCCTTTGTGTGTACTTTGTTTCATTGAAACCGCACATTGTGGATGTCATTTGTCAGAATGATTCATTATGGACGTTGCATTTGATTATGCACGCCTTTTGTTCCCACATGAAAAATGTATTTGAAAGGAATTAAGTGAAAAACTATTGTCAATGAATATGGTATTTTTACAAACTGGAGAGTCAATAAATCAGAACTATTTCCGAAAATGATTTTTTTTGAGTAGTTTACCTAAAACGAATGCATGCCTAATTCCGTTTTCATCCATAGTGCCAATTAGACGGTTTAGGATTGTCGTGTTCTTGAATAGGTAGTTGATTTTTTAATGACCATCGACCGAACCGCTTTTGCCATCAGATGAACTTTATCAAATCCATTTATTGTTCGCAGTGTTCTGTTATATATGGTTATTTCAGGCAACCTTTATTTGTGTGTTTCTCAGACTGAAGTTTGCTTCCGATATGACGGCAATAAAACAACTGACTAATGATGGACGATGTTACACTTTGAACCGAGTCGCAATTGTTTCTCAACCCCTGTGGTTTCCTATTCATTGTCTTTTTCACATTTTTCAAATCGTTCTTGACACTAGACTGAGGATTCCATAGGCTGCTAAATGAACTATATGCAACCTTTTTTATTACTGTGCAATTAGTGTCGTAAAATACAAAAAGTCAATTGTATTGGAGAAATGAGAACCAAAATCAATACTGGCTCCTTTTTCTTTATTCTCAGTCAGATCTAACTGAGAGACTACCACAAAGCAATGGTAGACATTTAAACGTTTGATCCTACAGAGGTTTGCGTTCAGTTTTCTCCCAAATGATAGAACCTAATCTTTACATTAGATAGCAAAAAACACCAATACTATTTGTATAGTCGATCCACCGTGTCTCATCACGGACTGTTTGTAGGCAGGCAATTACTTCCGTTTGAAGAGACATTTTCCGGTGATGTATAACTCTCATGCTCGTGACGGTAGTGAATAAGCAAGGTAGTTCGGAATAATCAACCACCGGAGTGTAGTTTAAATTATGTAATATGTATCAAAGCTGATTATTTTTGCGATTTTCGTTTTCATTTATACCTAAATATTCTTCCTTGTAGTTGATCAAAACTGCGGTCATTGTGAGTGGCTGCTCCACTCCCGTTTCCTATCAGTCATTAAACTAAACGAGGCCCGGTAATTGTTTGTGAATGCTAGATCTAGAATAGTAGTCAAGATTCGAATAAGGACACTTGGAGTAGTTTAGACTAACCGAAGGAATAACACGGTCCATAAATTTCCTTTCTTTCATGCAAAGCATGGCTTGCAACCTAGCAGTCAACAATCCAAACTAACTAATGCAAGATAGACAAACCTCATAAACCCGTGTGCCTGTGCGTTTAAGTGATAACCGGCACACTGTTTCGAATATAACATTCCTAAATGTTCGGGGTCATCTACTATGGGTTAGTTTTTATTTACAGAACAACATAAGTAGCGAACACGCTGGTTTTCCATGAACCTTTTCCTCTGACTAACACAGGTACTTTAATTTATATAATTATATATATAAATAAAAAGATGTGTAGCAAAAAACGTCAGAATGAATATGCATTGATTGGGCGATATGGATGCGATGAAGGTGGGGCAGGAAGAAAAAAAATTAATCAGTGGTTTGGAATCGGAAACTGAGAAACAAAGAGAAGAAAGGAAAGAGAGATTAGAAAGATCGGTGAAGTCACATACTTTTGGTTTAGATAAAAGGGTCATGGAGAAGATAATCGGACGTTTCATGGGTGAATTGACGTTTTCCGTCGGGCCCGGGACACGGTAACTGGAGGGATTAAGCAAAGTGTTTTGTGAACATGGAGTTGGTCTCAATAACGTGATTACTACTGCTTCTGTTGTTACACAGTGCATTCAAACGACTGCGCTTTGTTGTAACTGTCTGCTTACTCTAGGCAATTCGTGCTAGTTCTTGGGCCGTGGGAAATCGCAATTTCAGCAATCAAAGTACATGAAATTAGGATTCAATCATTGCATTTAAAAAAGAATTGACCTTTACACAATCCAACTTGTAGACCAAGATTTGTTGCTCGGTCCGTGTGAGTCGAACAATGAACAGGGCAAATCAAAGTTTGTCCATGCTTTTTGTAAAGACATGCCAAAAATTGGATTTTCTCATTTTACTTCGGGCAGAGATTTTATCAATTTTGCTCCCAGGTTTCCATGCCCCGTGGCTTTCATTAACATGTATTAGAAGTTTTCTTCGATTCAACCGTGAATAAATACCGTACATAAATAGCTCTCATCAGCTCAGGTGACGTCACAGTTTGATCGCTTCGGAATTTCAGAATAGCCAAAGAGCTCTTATTCTTGCAATAGACCTGGATCAGCCGATCTAGCAATCCAAACATAAAAAGTAGGAAGCACTTGTGCCTGATTTGTTTATTTTGATAGTATTTGTGCACATTGGTGAAACGCTTCGTTTAATCCTTGAGCATTTTCAAACTGTCAAGTGCAAAGAAAGTCGGCTCTACCCTATTCCCCAACAAAAAACTGCTGGATGAATCGTATTATTACAACTGATTTCTTTATATCCAGGGGTATCAAACCAATTTCTCGTGGTGTGTTACCTCTGCTTCATCACGTATGGACCAGGCAGTCGTTCAGAAGTTGCTCACATTTTTTTAAAGTCATCATTTCACCTTCATTCTGTTGCTTACCTCAGTCAACTTATGACTGGTTGTCGCAGACTGCTTTCTGCTCTGTTTTTATCATGATGTACTCAAGGGTTGTTTTATGTAGGCCGACGTGTTTCTTGTGAAGCTTGTTTTTATTCTTCTCACCAGCTCGGGGGTCACAGTAGCGTTGTCCATGTGTCCCCTTTTGTATGGATGTGTGTGTGGGTGTGATTAGATGTGACCGTAGAAAGCAGTAAACCCTTTTCCCTCGGGTTGACAGCTGTTTCGTTTCTCACGACTGTTGTTGTGTTGACATACTGCACTATGGCGCTCTCAACAGTCGCTGCTGGACGTGGCGCCGCCAGTTAGGAAGATGCACTGACACCGGCATACGGATCTGGCTTTGCGGCATTGCGTGTGAGGAAAGTGTGTGTGTGGTTTGGTCCGGTTGTGCGATAACGTGAATTTCTCTCCATCAGTAACATTTCCTGTTTGCGTGCGCATGCCTGCGTAAATGTGGTCTGTTTACACGGACAAGCTAGTTTTACCGAAGGTGACTGAATAGCTTCTTGTCAGGTGGAAGTAGGTGGGCAGTCACCTGAAAGGCATGTTCAGACGGTTAAATCGAAAACGCGAAACATTTCCCTTTATTTATTTTGATACGAGCCCGATTGTTTGGAGCTCATTGAGATTGGTTTGTTGGGTGTAAATGACCTACGATCCCACTGGGTCCCGTCGCATCACCTGCATATAATCCCATGCCGGATTGTGTAGATCCAATTCACCATTTTTCATTCCTGTTTGTACTGTGAATCAAGTTAACAATTCATCACATCTATATTCTCACCAGTATTGTACAGCTATTGAAAACTTGAGACTAAGGACTATTAATGTATATCTAATTGCTTTGCATAAATCGTGTTTCTTCTCCCGACCGTATCTTTCCTTGCTGAGACAGAAAGTGATACTGTTTTGCCACGCTTACTGGTCTGTAGCGAGTAAAACATCGACGAGTGTTGGGATAAATAGCGAACCGTGAATGCCTTTCATTATTCCCTCACTTTGATTGTGCGCGGAGGTAATCCGTGATTACGCTTCATTTATCTCCCTGACAAATCCGATTCTATTTTCTCTCCCAGTGTGTGTGTGTGTGTGTGTGTGTGTGTGTGCGTACACGTACACGGTCAGAACTCAGGAACAAAAAAGGAAGATAGTTGGTGATCAGTGTTGTATGACAGAATAGTGAACAAACTGGAGGGGTGGACGGTTGAAATTTGACAAGCATGAAATGAATTAGCCCAGCTACCATGTGATTCGTGGGATCATTCTTGCTCTAACGGGGCTTGCAGTTTTCGTACCGATAACTATTAAAACGTTTGTTGACGTCCTATTCAAAAATTGTTTGGTCGCAACAGGTGTGCCGATTTGTAAGGTTGGACGAGATCTATCAGAAACAGTTAGCCCGTGTCTCGTACTTTTGAAGTCCTCTCGTTCTGTGTACAGTTTGGATCATCACGGTTCGAACGTTTTTCCGTACATGACTGAATCGCGTGAAAACAAAACCAACCAAGGTGAAGTGATTTAAAACACTTTCGCTGAAATTTCTGGTAGAAGCTCCGCTTTAAAACTACCATCTGGCGTTTCGTGTACGTTCGTTAATGATGGTAAGGGATAGCGGTTTCATTCATCTCCTTGCAACTAAAGTACAAACCATGAAGAAATAAGGTGGTGTGAAACTACCTTCCACAGCTTCAGATTTGCGACGAAAAGTCCCTATCGCAGTAGACAGTCCTGATGAAATAGTTTTTGCTACCAACGCGTGATTGTGGCTCGTTCTATCCGAAAGGCAAACTTGTGACGCCATGATAAAATTGCATATTCGCGCTTTAGCTTAGTAGCACTGGTAAAGTTCCAGACGATTAAGAAGACCTTGAAATCCGCTGGCGATGACTGCTGCGGGTTGTCCTTCAGATACGCTTGAAATCATTTCAGTCAAATGAATTGTCTTCCCATGATCGAACTATCAACTCGATCTCAAAAATGAGAAATTCCCAAGTCTCCTAACTAACCGTATTTGACTTTGTGTTTCCAATTTTGGAGCCAACAGAGCTTTGAGCACACAATTGGTGACATTTTATGTACAAACAACAACCAGAATTATTGTAGCTCACTGCAAAGAATTATGAAAGCAGATATTCTGGAAATTCGGAAATATGAAATTCTGCGATGAATGTAGAGTGATTTATATCCAGAAGCAAAGTGGAAAATTAGCGTGAAGTTTTTATTCCAGACGAATTTCCGCCTTACACCTTTTATAAGTATTTCACCCGTAAAAATGAGTATATTTATTTCAACTTGAGGTATTTCTGTTAGATTTCAAGAAAAGGGCTTTATTTCCATGATAGGTGCTAGAGTCAAATAGATGAAAAAGCTCCAGATTTAATTATTTCTAGTGTTCATTGCAGCTGTTGCAAAATCAGTTAACCTGTAGTGTAAGGTAAAATTGCGGATAGTTTAATGAAACCGTTTGCTAAAATCCTGGAATCGCTATTCAGCTAATTGACCGTTCTTGCATTTGGAATCGTACTCCAGTCAGGGACTTTTGTAACCAGATTCCAGTGAAGAATAAACTGCAAGTATTAACGGGCAACATTAACCCGAATTGGTTAAGGGTCAGGCACCAATAGGGAATTAGTACCACGAGTCACTCACACCGTTTGTGCGTTAGAATAATCAGGGCCTCTGCATAGGTCAGCAATTATTAGGTGGAAAACTTGGTAAATTAGTCACATCTATCCATTTCAAAACAAACCATTCATGGGCTGACCAATGTCATACTCTGGCACCGATAGCGGACGATTTTAAGGACTGAATGAGAAGTAACGAAAGGAAGCTTAACACCAAGATCATTTTCGGTACTACTTCTGCAATTATCCCAAACCTTTACCAAATAGTAAAACCTGATGACTCGTACTTGCACTGAGGTAATCCCACTTTGAATGAGTAAGTCAGGTTGATTCAGTGTCCCGTTGGAAGGGGACGCTTTGTTTCACCGGTTGCTGGATTTCCGGCTAAGGTGTATCTCGAGCAGTTCCACTAGTTTCTTGAATAAGATTCGCAAATCAGGGAGTGTTCATTTACTCAATTTGCAGAAACTCGTTTTGTTCTGCACAAGCAAAAGTCACTAAAACTGCAAACCGACTGGTAAACATCATTAAAAATTAAGTGCAACTCAAGCGTCGGATTGGGACTCAACTCTGAGGTCACAAGTGCTTTGCACAAAACATAACTGTTTTTATATGGCTTCCACCATATAACTCACCATGTTTGAACTACAGTGTTTTAGTCTAGTAATTGATCAGAATGAACAAATCACATACATCTGGATTTATTTGTTTTTGTTATCGTTCTTTCCAATAAGATTCAATAAACTCAACGTTTCGAACTTTTGAACATCTTAATTAGTTGAAATCCTTCACGGACTCATCGTTAGGTAAAAGCTTATTGTTAAAATCATGTCAAAACATCAGTGAATTTTGAAGATCATTAGGCTACCTCCTTACTGTACACCATTATGCTCCACGATAACAAACGTTTCCTGTAAGTGTATACAACAATAAAACCCTTATGATGCAATAACTTTAGCCTAGTTGCAGATGGAACTGAAAACAAACTTTACGTTACGAAATAGGTTTCGTGTAACTGTACCAAGCGTACCGGAAAGCAATTCAATGTATTAACTCGAGTGCATTACCCGTGTTTCATCCAAGTCTCTGTTGTTGCGTGTCTAATCGATAGTTTGGTTTCTAGCTTGTCCCTCGAATCCCTCGCGCACACACTTTACCGACTTTCAGAACACGAGAACATTAGGGGTAATTGGCCAAAACGAGAGAGAGAGAGCGCGAGAGAGTTACACGAAATCACCGATTTGGTAGACTGAGCAGAACGGACGAGTGCAGGGCTGGTAACCAGGTCAAGAACCACTTATCCACAGTCCAACGATTGACCTAAAAGTCACGTAATCAACGAGCGTGGGTGGCAAATCAATGCAAATGAACAAGAGAGAGCTCGTCCGAGTGGGAGAAGCACTTCCAAAACAAAACTGTGGGAAATTGCTCCCAGAAACAGATAAAAACGCATTTGTAATCAGGGCAACTACTCTTAGCCAGTAAAATCAGGCACAGTAGGATTTGAGTAAATAAATCTGAAAAGCGCATTATCCCACACAAATGACGTGACGTCCGGTTTTCTGCTGATAGAGATAGCCCAGACTACTATAAACAGAAATTAATAAATGACAGGGGAAAATGCAGCAAAAAATATCTGATTTAATCAAAGTAGATATTATAAGCTAAACCACATTCGGTACCCGCGCAACTGTCGAAACGTTTCGGCCGTCAACACATGTTTTGAGTTGTGGTCCTAATAGCAACCGAAAAGATTATCTTCCAGGAAGAAACTCATGCTGAATACAGTGTAGTGTAAGCTGCCTCTTGTTTTTTATTAACTGGTAGGAAGGTTATAGGTTCCAAATCTTGAGGTTGATCACTAATGTGCTGAAACCTATTAAGACATCACAGCGGAGATTACACCTTTTAGTATCTTCCACATCCTAAACAATCAAGGCCACACAGCTATCCTTGTGCATTCATTAAGGCACCGAAAATAAAGGTTCCTCCTCGATTAGTATGCCACAAATTCATGTTTTTGACAGTTAGTTGGATGAAAAGGGACAATTTGAACTAAGTTGGAAAAGCAGTGAAATAAGACATGCAAGGATCAATAATTATCAGCTCAAATTCATTCGCTGAACAAAACATTACGTGCCGGCCTGGCTCCGTTTCTTTGCAGCCAGCTAGCACTACCAGCTCGCCATAGGAGTAAACAGGAGACGAAATAGCCTGAGGGTTTCGGGAGACTAGATTCCGTTTTGTTATTTTTAGCTTATTAGATTCAAGCATATATTTTGTCAATCGAATTAGTGTGGAAAAAATAAAAACAAAAGCTCCTTTTGTACTTTTGCCAGGAGCGAGTGACCACATGCGGTCAGATTGATCAGCATTCTTCGTTGGCCATTCCCGTTGTGATAGACCTCGATAGCAAAAGTCATTCTGTCACGGAGACATCTGACTGTTTCATAATTTATGCATATTATGAGTGTCCATTTAGTTCCAACTGCTTCCAAGCAACTCGTCGTTCGGGACCGATGGTGATTGTCAACCGATTGACAAACCAGAATCCAATACCTTGTCTCACCCGAACTAGAGGAGGCTGACTGAAGTTACCGTGGAATGTGCAACCTACAGTTTGATATGTGGATTCCATAAATTATATATTAAGAGGAAATGAATACGTAATTGTAATAAATGGGTGTAAACAGGTAAAAAGCTTTTGACCAAACGTATTTCAGTTGGCATAATCAACTCTGTGCTGAAGACTCATGATGAAACTCCGTGGAATAGGTTTTTGTTTTTACTGTTATTTTGGTACAGTGCTGATTAAAATGGATAAAAGTTTTTAGTAATGTATTTTTCTGGGAATTGCTTACCAATTAATCTGAAGTTAACATATATATGTTTTGAAGTTCAACAGTTCTTAACCTAAAGAAAGGATTTTCGATCATCCACGAAACATATTTTCCACTCCCATCCCAACTTTTCTTTCATTCTGACAGTCTCACATACATCTAAGTGATACTCATAAAGTTGATGAACGTATCTGTACATTACAAACCATTAAGTGGATGCATGTTTACTTTTCAATAAACAACTACAAGTATTCACATCTAGCTGTCGAGGCTAGAGGGGTTATCATCCGGGTATCTGCAATATGTGCATTTTTAGAGGGAAGTTACTCTTAAATGTCAATTCTCGCGTTAGGTAAACAAAATATCTGATCTTAAGGAACTCAGTGCACATTCCAGAGATACTCCATTGGTTTTACATTGAACCACTCAAAATAAACAAACAATCAAAATAAACTATACACTACTTTAGTTTGTCAATTGGAAACTCAATTGGATTGTAATTGGATGGACATTGATCACACAAACAGAGTACTTTTATACTCAATGAATAATTACAGTTTCAACCAAATAACAGTTAAAAATAACTGGGCAAGTCACACCTTCCACTTGGAGATATCATTTGTTCAAGTTAAATAATGAAACCAAACACTTTTGAATTGAATCGTTTGATCCAAATTCCTCTCATGGTTAATGAGATAGAAGAGCACAAATTTAGTGATGTTTTGGTATCTCGCTCACGAACCTCATATAACTGCTGTATATATTACAATTCTCTTTCTGTTCTGACCGAATATGAAGCCAATCCATTTTCTGAATAATAATAATAATAATACAGCATTCAATGCAAAAATCATATTGCGTAGAGAACTGTAGGCCTCCTTTTCGGAACTTGTTTTCATTCGATAAATGTCAGCATATCTATCTGTTTGGTGGTGAAATGATGGATTGCGTGCATCTCCCTCTCAAAGGAACCGTAAATACTGCAAACGTAATTGAAAAGTGACCAATTATTTATGAGTCACTGTTTGATTGCATGCAAAAGTCGATCTGACCAGAATGCCATGATTGGAAGATAAATCATATTTTGATTCACGACGGTGATTTATTCGCTAACCAATCCGCATCTTGACAGGACCGCAGGGTTTCAGATTGTCCAGTAACCATTCAATGGAATTTTATTTACTGCCAGGAATGACCGGTTTTGAAAAATGGATCAGTGGGGTTTAATTGAAATATATTTAAAAAATGAACTAAGAACGTTCCGGCTTTAGGTTCAACGGGAGTTCTCCTTCATCTTGCTCACATAGTATTGGAATCAAGTAACAGATAAGAGATCTGAATTGGTGGAGATATAAAAGTATCACCTGAATACTGGATAGTGTTGATTATGAACTTAGATTTTAATAATCCATCATTTATTTATGCTTTCAGTTCTAAATCATCCGTAAGTAACTGGAAAATAAAAGCTCAGCCACCTTCCTTTCAACGGTTATTTTTTTCCCGAAACGTTTGTTTATGATCCGCAAACTGATCAGTTAAAATATTCTCACTTTACAAGGTTCCAATGCAGACTCATATCAGACGGGGTCTGTGCTTTGTTCTTCCCACAGACGGCACAAATCCATGTTGAAATGACAGTGTCATATTGATTTTGAGGGGAATTAATGAATAAGGATATCGCGTTTCCATGGATGCCCTGTGTTACTACAATCAATAAATAAAACAAAAACTGTATTGAAATGCGGTGGATATCTTTGTAGTGACCGCTAAACAGTACTGAACAGATGTTTTGTCCTGTTTGGGACCAGTTACTAGTGCGCAATTTAGGTATTCCTGTTGGCTCTGGAGCCACAAACATTCATGTTGGAATTCGGCACACACAGCCTTGAGCTGCACGGCCGATGGTCATCCCCTTGTGCGAATGGCTTAATCGACTTAGATGGTAGATGTTTGGGTTAACCCATGCGGATTTCCACGGGCATCAGGCAGCGCTGAAGATCTTGATGTAGGTTTCACTCGTCAGGATATAGTTGATTACCCACGAAGTACATGTGACAAACATTTTGTGATGACCGACAAATGCAAACATTTACCGTTTGAAAAGACCAAGTCTGTGTTATTGTTGTAGATTTTAAAGTTTGTCATTCAGTGACATTAATCAGTTGAAAAAGAGCTGGGCTATGCCGATTATCTATTCTTTATCTAATTTGTATCTATTATGAGGGAAATAGAGAACGGCGTGACTAACCAATAAGTAAGATAAAAATATTAAGACAGATATATATGGATTTAAACGTGCCACAAACAGATTGATGGAACAAATTTGTAAACTGATTGACCAATCATTACGGATTATTGACGAAAATCTGCGAATAACTGTGATGGAGGATTGATAAAAAAGATAAACAGAATCCAACCCAAAAAATAATTTAGACAGCTTACACTCTACGGTTGCAATTAAGCTTTGATATAAGAAAAGAACTTGTTTATCAAACCCTCGAGGTCATTTTGGAAAGAGGCGAAATTCCGTTTTTATAGTTGTAATTGAATCTGACAACCTGTTAAACTAGTTTTGGTCAGGAAGACAGATTTCGGCTCTCAGAGCCTCAGGCCGTTACCTTATCATGATGTGTCTGCATGGGTATGAATAAGTAAACAATAATCGTTTACGTGTCTCTCTGTGAGGCATGTTGAACGGCAACACTGAAGAAGCAGAGTGATTTTATCTGCATACCGCATTTCTGTTAAAGCGTTTTGTTAACCGACCGAAGAAAAAAACGATGAAAAATGAATAGTCCATTATTTCACTTCGGGTTTTTACATGAAACATGACGTTTTTGGGAGACAAACGGTTTGTGAAGATTCCCTATACACTTGAAATCTTGTCTGTGTGGACTCTGTGGTACAGGTATGTAATACGTATTGGTCAGTCGTCTCGAGATCTATGAATTACGCCTATTACCAGTCCACATCACCGTAAGGTCCATCATACATAACCGAACCACAGCATAAAGTAATTTTATGGTTGATGAAATTGTTATCAGAACATCGATGATAAGTTCATTCCTAACAGCCGATGGTAAATAAATGCGCTAATAACGCTCACACGTCGAGCGCTTGCGTGCGTGTAACTATTCATTTGTTGGCGTGTACTCGCTTGTGAGCACGAGAGTGCATCCGCATCCGCATACACACACCCGGAACGACGATTGGAACTCAGTCGGGTTTGGACCGCGGATAATTTGGCCAGTTCGACTGAACTGCTACTCACATTTCACTTGACCTCTTAAAGCCGGTGACCCAGAAGGAACAGACCTGGCCTGAACAAGCGATCAGGTCATATTTGGAGGACAAGACGGGAACAGTGGATGAATAAGAGGGAGAAGAAAAGTGGGGGCTGTCTGATATGAACACAAATTTAGTCAATGAATATCAAACAACCTAACCCGAATGTATTGTGGTCTATAGGACACGTAAAAAAGCAGAATTTGGGAGGGGAGGGGCGATCACTACGTCTGACGAGAATTAGGGAATCAAAAGCTCACACACCCCACTCATGCCTCCCCGCCGCCACTGCCAGTCATTCGGACC
>UZAN01041186.1:43678-56383 GCA_900618425.1 Echinostoma caproni
ATTACTAACATTATTCACTCTTTGCAATGGTCTCTTCTCCCTGTTTGCAGCAGATTTTTCGTTTATTGAAGCCTCGTTAATTTGCTGGAAAGTGGTGAAACAGTTGGAGAACTATTTTAAAACGAAGCCACTCAAGGAATTAAACCAGTTAGTGTATGTGTTTGGGGAAAATGCAACAAAGTGGTGACTCGAAATAGACTGCAAAATACGCCAGAGTTCTCTTTGCACAAAAGTGCTGGTCCAACTACNCTACCGGCTTTGTTTTCATCTTAAGTTTGTAGAACCGTAAAGAAATTTACGAGGATAAACGCAAACTAAGGAGAGATTGACACTCGTTTTAATTGAAAATGAATTCGGGATATATTAACTTACATAAAACTATACAAATTGATACAAATAATGCTATCAGTTACCTCTGTTGCCGATGTGTTTATAGTTTCTTGTTTCGATAGGTGTTTGATACTAATTTCATTCGTTCATTACGCTGTGATCAATCTAAAAAAGAAATCCAAGCTGGTAAAGCCCAGAGAAAAAGGAAGCATTTCGAGGAAGGCGGATTGGCTCTTTTCAGTGATTCTCCGAGTGATATTGGTCGTCAATGCTAGAGGTATGCACTGTTTCCTGATATAATGGCTGCTACTAACGGTTATCCGCAAAATCACAAGAACGATCACGATATTCAGGAATTCAAGAAGTTGTCTATCCCCAAATCAAATTATTTGACCACTAGAACTCTATTCAGTGCTTCTTTCCATGTAGTATCAAACGATGGCTGGCGCCACAGAAAATCATCCAAGCACTTCATTACTGTATTTAGTTCTGTTACTTTGTTACCACTACGGTTCCTATTACTACGTGATACATGTTGTCCTTGCTTTTCAATTTTTCGGTGTTTTTGGTCACTTCATATTGGTTGCGGTCAACTCTTTGCTTCGTGTCTCATCATTAGATTGCTTTCGTTTGTAGTCCAATTGATTGCTAATACCACAAACCCATATATCGTGAACATATTTGTTCTTATCCTTCTGATAGGTTTTTTCATACCATTGATACAACACTCATCAGCATCCACCCCGGGCACGTTTGTCATATTCGGGTCAGGATCATCACAGATCATAACTTAACCCAAAAACCACGACACTGATAATAATTTTTAGTGTTATTACTTAATCCGCGTACAAATACGACGCACCGCAATTACCTTTCGGTTTGCATAAGACGTAACTTTTTTATCTTGCATTTCAATAAAATACAATGCACATTCTTCATTCAAATTACAACAGAATACTGTTGCGTCTTCTTGTGGTGAACAGAACAAAGGCAAAAACCCAAGGTCCACTCATGTTTCCTTTCATCCCAATTGATTGGTTGTATACGTATGTATTACCCTCAAGCAAACAGGGAGATAGATATCTTGTGGCTACCAAGCGGGGATTTCTCAAAATCAAAGTATCTTGTCCCCATAGGATACTTACACAGATGGATCGTTGCACACCGAAAAAGAAGTCACATAGAGTTCCGGGTAGGAGATAATGGTGTACGAATGTGAGGTGTGCCAAGGTTTCATCGAGTCGTGAGATGGAGGAGTGTTCCAAGAACTACGCACTCTGACTACAAAATAGTGGTGCCGGCATTCCAGTAGACACTTTGGAATCGGTAAATTGAAACCGTGTCTCGTATGGTGTGCATTGTTCGATAACATGAGCGGCAGTCGACATGCATGTTTTGGGTTTACATTAAAATCAAATCTCCCCGAAATCGGCGGTACTGAGCAGAATATTGTCCCAATTGTAACCTCTCCTCGCAAGTCAGGTAATGCAATCCGTTGAGCATTTTGTTGGCTACCCTTTGTGGACGCTCAAGCACCTTGAGAGCAGGTTGAAACCATAGACTCCAGGCATGAATGGCGTACTCTGTGTAGGGTTGAAAGTACACTGGTAGCAAATGTGGGAATGGTGATGACTCAAAGCGGCCAAAGACTCGCTGAAGTAAGCCAACATACTTCTCATATCACAACATTGAAAAACATAACCTGATGCCTATGCAGAGTCTAAAGATGATGACAAGNTCATGTCGCCAAGATCGTCATCGTATCTCATTCCTCTCGTGTTCCTTAGTTTTTTTGAGGCAGCTTTTCCGATGGTGTAGTCCATATCGATAAACATATCAGTGCATTGTTGTATTCCATGAATGGAAGTGACAATATTACAAAAGAGTATGATAATGATGAAACTTGTGATGAGGGGTGAAGATTATGATGTTGAACTCTGTTGGTGGGGACTGCGATCAGGATGATGATGAAGCGTTAGACAAAACCAACGAGGGATTATGCAATTTATGAATAAGCGATAGCTTAATGTGTCCTTCCATTCATGTAATGCACAATCTAGCAATTTAACTTCACTATAGTCCACAATTTTATTTAATGATTACTCAGTAAATACAAAATTTTGTCCTTTAACTATGTCAATACTTTATCATTCCATTTTGCACAATAACGGCGTTTTGAATTTTGATATGGGTTCATCCAATTTTACAGATCAAGCAAGTTCAAGCAAAATGATCACAATTCATATCAGACGAACAACTAGTTGTTGGTTTCAATGGGCTCATCTGTGTTGAAACTCTCTTGTTTCAAAATTCAGTAAGATTATCGTGCCCTACTGCGGGAATGATTTATATCAACCGTCTGGACAGAAACTGAGAAAATAAAGAAAGACAAATCTGGACTGAATACGAACCAATGAAAAGCAGAATAATAAAAAGAAGTTATATCAACCTGAGACATAATCAACGCGTGCGCTGTCGTCGTCAAACTGATTGCCAATTAGAGGAAATCAATAAGCAACTGGCCCCAAGCAGAATGCTCCGTAGGATTTGGAACGCTTGTGTAGTCAGTCTTGTTAAACACACACGCACGCACAACGAGAAGAAAAACAAATGCAACTGGACCGGGGCGGAAAAGGTGTTATAAAACCACTTACATGAATTCCTAGCAATGACGAGGATGAAAAACCCCTACAAGAACTTGTAGTAGTGAGACGAGGCGAGTGATGAGAGAATGTAGACTACGGAGGAGAGTGTTCAGCGAGGATAAATTGCGGACCATCTCCCCGATCAAGGATGAAACTGTTCTTCATCTAGCTTTAAAAAGGTCTAATTTACATGTGGCTCTCTGTGTGGGCTTACGGTTCGCTTTTCTGTTTTGGGATAAAATAAGTGGAGAAGTTTGAGTGTTTGTTCTCTTCGGCATTTTGAATTATTCTTGCAATGGAACAAATTTTCACAGTGGACAAAAGTGCAGCTTCAACGTGAGCGAGTAACATTCAACAAAGAAAACAACCGTACTGTCTGGCAACCGGGAAGAAAGACTAGTAGTGCATCACTGACAACAACTTTGGTATAGATTTTCTTCAATTTCGCTGAAAAATAAGCCTAACGAGATTTTCTTTCACTAAAACGGTCTTTCCTACAACTTTTAAAATTGAGTTTATATCCCAGTGCTCTTCACAAGCATAATTGCAAAAGTTGATAAAAACTAAAACAATATGGCTTCGCCAGATATGTCTTTTCCGGTGGAGTTCAAAACTTTGGTGCGTAAAATCTGAACGAACAGAAACTTTACAGCCAATGTGCGCTTGAGATGGAAAAGTATTTACCTTTATTCATGCTATGACATTTTATCATAAAATCAACCAAATAATTTCACATTTAATGGAACCTGTTGAAAGAAAATCTTCACAAATGTGTCTGTTTATCGCTCACTGCGTACAAAACGTTCGGCATTTTCATAAAATGCGTGCCGTAACTCTACCTGCCATTGCACTATTCGTGTGAATCCCTTTGTTTCTTATTATTTGGACCTCATATTCCCTACTCTTCTTTGATTTTCTTCAGATTTTCTTCATTCGTAATCGGTCTCTTGGACAATTGGCGGAACCCCGTAAAGTAAGTGCATCGCTAAATAATTTCCACTCAAACCGCTGACCATATTAAAAAAGCATAAAAACCTTCAAAGGAGACAGTTGACTGGGTGAAATAGAAACACGGAAACACAGTTTTGACATGGTTCAAAATGCATGAAGAATATCTGTCAATGTAGCGTTTGTACCAAGGTTCGGCAACGCCGCTCGCTGTTACGCATCGCTGGTTTGGTCCATTCTCACGGACTTGGCACTATTTCTAGCAGTACAGCGTTTATCTTGCAATTAGGTTTATGGAGTAGAGAACATCAATGGGAGTTGACAATTACAGTGTCAGTTGTTTTATTTTGTAAACGGGATAGTGAAAAATGTTTGAATCGAGTTTTACTGGAGCGGATTTAACAACGTCCACGATTATCACAGCGGGAAGAAATGATCAAACGAACACGCGCTACTATCCGCTTGTGGTTGGCAGCATATATTTCGCACCTGACACATAGGGGAGGTGAGAGAGAAAAGAGCAAAAACATTTCTGGGATCATCTTTACTCTAACGATGGGTATCATAAAAAAGACCGAAGACACTGAATCATATTGAAATGCAATAAAATGTTATGCAGTGAGATACTTGATTTCACCTTTATCCGAAATTAGCTTATCTCAGCTTTGAAAGGAAATGTTTATGCTAATTGCTTACCGTATACTATCAAACAGTTTTACTTGGTACATACTTAAGTAGATCGATAGATAGATAGATAGGTAAGCACACGCATATTTACGGCCTCAAACAAACGTGACTTCCGGCCCCTGTTAACCCAATAATGACCTTCAATAAATAGAAGTATCTGAAAAGTACTAGCTGGATCTTCATGGTACTTAACTGAGTGGTAATTGCCTCATAAACTCCCATCTCGAAAAATGAGTAGTAACTTTGTTCTGATCAAAAGTTCGAAATGAGACGCTTTCATCTCACGGCCTTTTTGTGTATGCTGAACGATTTGCTTGCAAGTTCATACGGTAGAGCTCTTCTGATTCGGGTCTTAGTTCTTAAATCCATTTATACGAATGTGTCCGAGAATTACGTGTCTTAGTTATCAAATTTTATCAAATAGTCTGAATAACAAGAAAGTGACAAGCCTGGAATGGGTTGCTACACAATTCAATCCGTCCTTTGTAAATTCTTACATAAAGTGTGTCAACAAATGCATACTATAAAACCAAACTGCGTCATATAGAGAGAATTGTGTCAAATTAGTAGTTTCTTGTTCGGTTTGGATCTACCTAGATTCAGTATGTAACCTTCCAATCAAATATTGGAGAAACCCACTGTATTCAACGAACAATTTACAGTCTCCAGCGCCCACTGACTAGCAGGTGTTCTGGTAGGTATTCTGATACGGGAAGTACAGTTCCAGGTATCTCAGGTTCAAACGATGCTTTGATAAGAACCACGTGTTCTATTTCAGTAATGAACTATTTAGTAACTCGGTTGAGATTTGAGACAATTGTTAATCGAGAAAGTCTGGCATAAACGTTATTCCGAAAATGACATATCTTGGCTGACATATGATTATGTATGATTGAGAGCGAAGAATGAACAAAATGAACAGTTCAAAGTTACAACGTGGTAAAGTTGCTCCCATTTCATTTTACATATCGATAGTCATTTTTTTAACGACTTCGATCCAGGGTTGTTTTAACACACTGAGTGTTATCAAATTCATCAACCAGGACCTGAAAGCTGCTTTCGGGTGGTATTTGACCGTCTGATTGACTGAAATGGCTTTTACCGGAAAACACCCGACCTGAATTTGCGGTCGTTGCCGCCCATCAGGTAAACGTTTACAGTACTTGTCTGTCAATTCAATCTGTCTGAAAATGTTTTTTATTGTTTAATTTAGTGAACCTATGAATCCATTATCTAAACATGAACGATGAAAACGAAAATATCGAATATGTGGCGTACCATGAATGAATACTGGTTTAATCTGCATTACTGAAAGACAAACCAATAAATACAAATGAAAATTTTTGAATTACAAACGAAGTCACGTGACGTGCACGTGACTCAGTGCGGTGCTGCGAATGAGCCTCCTCTTTCGGGGTGCAAACTTGATGGAACGAGTTCCAAAGAGAAAATGTTCATCTAGTCAACCGTTTAACTATTTCGAGTTCCACAACGCTTACCACGACTCATTTTACAGTCCAGTGTTTCTAAGTGGAATATGACTGAATCGGAAAAGTACGGTAACTATTTATTGGTGCTATATCCAACGAGGTACGGCTCAATATATTTTCAAAACTGTGTTGTGTAAGGAAATAAAAACGATCGATGCCTATTTCGGTCCGGCCCCACGATAGCTTATGAAATAAACATAGGGTTAGATTGCAGTGAACTTCGCAAACAGTGGGATGTACGATTGCAAACCGCCTCTTTAATTTACTTCCTTTGTGTCTCAATGCTATACAACCTCTGCAGACCATTCATCTATATGTGATGACATGAGTTGTTTCCGAGATCGGTAAGTAGTGACTTTGGACAAAGAAAGCCCGTAAATGAGTCCGATTATTCCGACATTGCAATCTGAGCAGAACGAATGTGAGGGGTTTGCTTACAAACCGGAAGAAGAACCAGTGTCGACTCGTTCGGTCAAGCAGTGGTTGTTTAGAAGGACCAGATCTCTATGGCCAAGGGTAGCTCAAAGTTAGGACACCAGGGATTTCGGACTGAGTATGTTCCGTGTTAGTTTATTTTCAGGGTCAGACTGGACGTATACGGATTGGACCCATCTGTGCGGTGCGTTCGTTTGCAGCTCTTCCTATGTGCATCTACTTGTGCACAAACAGTTTTTTGTTAGTCTGTGTGTGTGTACACGTATCACTGCATCCATGAGATTATGCACAATGGTCATTTCAACTTCATCGGTACTTCTCCTACCCTGACCTATCTCGCAATTCAACTGCCACACCACTGTGTCGCTACCACTGAATCAGTATATCAGTTGACAGTTGTTTATCCAAGGACACCAACAATCCGATCTACTCGCAAGGGTTTTTGGTCTGAACCCGGGGGTATCTGGGATTCAGTTAGCTTTGGTGCCAGACTACGTCCTGTTGGACCTGGATGTGTTTGTGAAAGGCTATTGGGAACGGTTAAGCTGGGGGTTGTTCGGGTGCGGTTTAGGATGAGTTAGAATGCAGTCGTAAATGTCACAGATGATTTCTACCGGACAGCAAAGTTGGGTCTTGAGACAGGCAAAAGTAATCATAAACACACTATCAAGCGATGGGAAGAGTCAGCGGAATTGGAAGTGTGCGAAGGACTTGGTGGTGGTAGTGGTGGTGATCGTCATTGTCGTCGTGGTGAGGGGGAAGAAGTGGGTGGACTGAGTAGACCACATAGTTGAAATGATTGCTGTCCGGTCTCTCCCCCTCGTCGTATGCTGCGCTCGGATTCCTAAATGCAATATCAATATTCACGGTGATTTGTTATCTATCATCTTATGAGCTACTGTGGGTGTGCGCTAAAAAGCAGTGGTTGGATTTAAATATGGATTAACTAAATCTGCTTATTATCTAGAGCATAACCTCCATTATTCTATATTCCACACAATGCATGCTATCCTAACCCTCACCGTTTAATTCTGCTACTGATGATCATGAATTCATGTGTCTCAGGGGTTGAGAAGTGGGGAGTTCAGGCTGATCATCTAGATTCACATTGTCTGACTATGCATAACGAATATTAGAAAATCCGTCTTCATTGTATGGAGACTAAATGCCCTGGAATTGCTCAATTACATATATATATATACATATATGGGCATCAGTTGTGTTTATAATAGCGCGTTATACTTTCTGGAAAGTTTATAAGTATAATGAAGGCTGCATGATATTTCCCAACCATATGCAACCCATAAACCTCAAAAAATTATAAAAGGACATCAGAAACACTTGGAGACTCGGAAAGCTTACAGATGTCTGCTAAAATTGGTGATTCCGATGCGAACACGTCAGGGAAGGAAATCCCAATCTACCGGAGAACGCCACCATTTTGTCAACGACCGCATGTTTGGTTCCATCGTTGTTATTAACTCGAATGATGACATTAGTGTGACCCGACAGACTCTCAGGGTTGTCTTTCACGAATGACAGTGCTGTTCCAGCAGCTGATGCACAGAAACACCAACACTGCCACGTACTGACAACGTCATCCCACAACCTGACCAAGGTCTTTGACTCATTTCCCAACGATTGCTGACTTACGCGGGGCTATCAGCGATGTAGATTTTTGACAAGAAATTAACCAGATTTGTATACAAATAATTTGCTCACATATATGAATTCATGGGTCCGTGACAAAATTCATACAGCAATGAATGAGCTATTATTGATTAAACATATGGTCTTAAAGTTTGCGTTGAACATAAGCTAAAATTGGACAATAAGAAATATTTGAACCGATTTTGAAACGTGCGCAAACGTTTTCACCACCGCTCGAATGTATTCAAATAATTAACTGATCTGCTTTCTATCCAATCACTGTCAACGCATTTGTTTATCTAATCACACACGTTATGGCACATATAAACATGCATCTACAAAGATTTATTCATTGATTATTCGACTGCTTATTTGCTTGTATACGGCTGACTTTTACAGTGACCAAGCGATTGACTGACTGCCTGCCTGAGATTGTTATTGCCTGATCGACTGGTTAATGTTATCCTCAAAGAGGTTTAACCGATTTGTGCATACATTAAATGTTCACTTCGGATTGATAAGTCAATCACTGGCTCACAAATTTAAAACTCCGTGCCCAGGAAATCTGATGAGACAATATGGTGGAAATAAATGATACTACTAAAATTGCTTTTCGAATGTAAAATCGTGCAGTAGTGGTGTACACATCAACAACAGAGATACTTGGAAATGAAAATTGATTCGAGATTTTCGAGGAACAGTGAATGCCACTTGTAATTGTGACCTTTTCGTACCGTTCGAAAAGTGGATTCTGTTCACCTTTGACATGTAAATTTAAACTATCAGCAACGAGAAGCCGATCGGAACCGTCATCAGTGTGACCTTTCTGGGGGATGTTCTTTGACTCCTACTCTGTCTTGGCATTCAGAGGACTTGGTGAATAGCGTCAAATTGAACGACGCGGCCGATACCTATGTGTGTGATATCTATGTGTCATCAATAAACTTAATTTGTCAACGCTCGCTCAGCCCCAGGATGAAGTCAGCGTGTAACTACCATTTGCCAGAGAGTGATGTAATTAGATTGGGCAGTTAATATCGCATGTTGTCATGCCCATGCGTACAGAAATGACTAGTGGGCTGAAAGTGTCTCGGTTCGGGTGCAATTAGTCCGAAATTTGCTGTTGCTTCAGCAATGAAACCAGTTCTACATACCAAAAAGCTCAAATAACGGATGAAATCATTTGCTTGGGAATCATCCACTGTGGTGCACGCGCAACTTACGGCGTGTATCACAGTTCGTTACAACTAAAGCTTGAGACATTGCCTATTTGAAAGGATGAGTGATGTTTACTGCACATATCCGCTGTTCTAACTTAACCCGAACGAATATGATTCTAATGAACTAACTGGAATGAGCTTTACTATGAAATCATTTTTTCTTACATGTTTATTTCATATTCCAGGAGTTTCGGATGGAGCACGCAATCCCATCCTTATTTTTTCCATACTGATACTAAGGCATTAGCCGAGTTTTGTATATGACTATTTGGTAGCCCAGACCCAGCTGCATGTAATGTAATAAACCGCGAACGTCGAAACCGCGCACATCCTCAGGTGTGATGATGATTGTCACTTATAAACTAAAAATTGACTGAGCTGCTAATGAGCTGCCACATAATAAGACTTTCCTAAATAGCATTATCATTATTTGGACGCGAGGTTCTGTCTTTCTCCGGTCAGGGAGACTGAGTATATCAAATCAAACTTTGTTGTACCCCAAATTCTAAGAATGCAGAAAACGTTTGTACTTCGATCAACTCTCAAAATATACACATCAATTTTGGGGTCGTAAAACTGTGCACGTATCAACATTTACTGCTGCACCAGTGAGATAAAATCCCACTGAGATTCAGGAGGATGTTCACATCAACGTGCCCCATAATATTTTCTATCTAGTATGATCTGGATCACGACATTGTTAGAAGAAGTAGGCATTGTATCGGTTGTTTATATCACTATTCCAACCATTGACAGACAATCGGGTTCATTCAGTTTTCCTTGGTCGACATTTTATCACTAGCAGTCTATGTGAGGCCTGATGACTGCAGGTAATCTTGATTACATATAGGGCGTAATCTTGACAGTCAAACTATGAATTATCATAAGGCAGTGGGAACGGTGTGAATGACCGGCAACGGTACAAAAATCTTGTGTCATTCACACTGAATCTGAAAATGAAAACTCAATGATTGGATCAAATATTTTGACATAATAACCATTTATAATTATCCCATTTGTCAAGTCCCCTCCCGTCCCTCAGAGACTCCGAGTGTTTGCCCTATTTTACAAAACTGACCTACATTGAATTGTCAAGACATTTTGATGGCAGTTAGAAAACCTATGCACAGAACATTATGGCTGTAGTGCCACATGGCAAGCTGAGCGTTCCATCGGGGATATCTTTTTCCAGTTTATCCCTGTCCCAGATTCACGAATGCTTGTAATTATTTTTGATCATCTCCATGCGGTATGAAACAGTTATCCCCAAACACACAATTTTGGCCACATACGAGGTACTCGTTGTATGGTGAACAGGTTAATTGCACTTGAAATTAATACAACCTTGGAAGAAGAATGAACCTACAATTCCAAGAGCTCGATCAACTCCTGACTCAATCCCATTACCGTGCGTAGCCCCTAGCTTCATGCGCAATAAGTGCCCCCCCCCTTTTTGTATCGTCTATTGTTTCACTACAAGGAAACCCGAATTGGCCCGAGATGCAACCTTTTAACACGACGCGGCGCAATGTCTTGGCTACAGTTGTTGAGAACTATCAATGGGCAAAGTTGTATCCTCTCTCTGACAAGGCAGTTGCCACCAAAATTGCTTTCCATCAGATAAATGCAAACAGAACATCAAAGGAGCATCAGGTTTGCTTTGGTTCTACTCAACAGAGAACGAGAAGTGCAGTGATATGATGTTTGGTAGCACCTGTCATTTTTGTCTAATCGGAGTGGAGGTGTAGACTACATGTTGAAGGTCTACCAAGCTTGAAGCTTACATTATCGTCGTCTCCCTTGATGAATACCAAAGGATGTCTTTAGAATCGAATGAACCCATAACAATAACCGAGAGGACAAATATTTGCAGCTCGTTTAAACAGCGTCCGGCCACGCGTGGAGTTTTACTTCGTAGAGCAATATATTTTGCCATTCACCTAATCTATGTTACACTTGTGAAACGTAATTTGTCTCAGTGTACCAACAGTTTTGTCATTTATGTTCGCTTGAAGATGATGCAAAGGGGGTCTCGAGTTTCTTTCTCCATTTAGAACTTCAATTATATTCATGATGTTTGTACACTAATTGAAGTAATCTGTTTATGTGCTCAAACGTTACAAGTGGACGAATTTTCGTGAACATCATATTGAATGTAGTTTCTGTTTGAAATGTGTACGTTTCTATTCCCCCAATCGTCGTGCATGTCAGTTTCTGCTGGTTTGAAAGAACTGCGCAGTGTAAAAGCATTCATCATCATCCTCCTGTTTCTGAATAATAGTTTGACTTATGTAACAGTTACTGCCGAATATCTGCTGGAAGAACCATGTCTTGTGCAGATTTGCATAAAATGTCTCGTCTTTTACACTAGCAACTTTGTTCTAAGAGTACCAGAACACGAGGAATACCATGTGTTTACTGGTGCCACCCGGATAGTGTCGAGTAGATTTGTTTAACTTCAATAATCACCGAGATAAATTCTGGTGCTACCATCAAATCATTGATAGGAGTTGTCTCAGTGGAACAGANAAATCGCAGAAACGGGGCGGTCTGTTAGTAGTTACTTTTCTCTATCAATATAGGACAAACACCCCTGCAACGTGTCCACTGGGTTTATTCATATGTGACATGACCCTCTTATTTCGATTACTCCAAAAAAAGTGTGTTGTTTTGCCCAATAAATCTTGGCTGACTGAGAAAACAAAGAGGAATCAAATGCATTTTCAAACGCGGAAACGTGCTATTTCTTCATTTTGCTCAGAATGTGTATTGAATCGATTGAAAAACAAAACATTTGTCGCACTCTTGTTCTATCCCCGGTTTGATTCACTTTGCTTGCTAAGTAATGCTCAGAAATCAGGAATTTAATCTTCTCCTGGGTTATCTAACCACAACTTCCAAAGATCAATGACACGGATGATGTGCTTACGATGTCGGTTCTTTTAGTCTAATTCCCTTCTCAGCCATGAATGATGATACACAGCCAAGACTGTGAAGTTACGGTTTCATTCAATCGATAGAATGGCTTAATTTGTTTTTGCTTCTAGACTTCTAGATTGTGACTTACCGAACACTTTAGANAGAGGAATGGCGGGGGGGGGGGAAGGAGTGATTGTGTTTCCAGGTATCTATAGTTAGACAAGAATGAGGTAAAGAGCTGAGTGTTCATGTGGTTTGTTTTGAGAATATGCCCAATTGTCAAAACACAGTTTTGCTCCATTTTTTAAACCTTGAAGCTGTTCGTCTGTCTGTTTTTTATCTATATTCTCGTATGTGTGTGTGTCTGTGCGGGGGGGGGGG
>UZAN01041187.1:0-11078 GCA_900618425.1 Echinostoma caproni
CGGGTTGGACTCCGTGGTCACCAAGACCTGCTCGTTCAGTGATGGAAACCATTAATCTGAGCTGCAGGACTTTGAGTGGAGAAGAGCATATGTAAGAAGACCACACTGGGTTAGGCGTGGCATGCATTGGACCGGGTGAGAGTAAAGTTGTCTAGCACAACACGTACACAGGCACATAAACATCCTCATCAGGTTTCTGATACCAGATATCGTATCTAAATCTTTTCACCCGAACCGTTTGTATATATATATATATATATATATTAAGTAGTATGGTGTAGTAAGTAGTATATACATAGCTGCCCAGACGGAAAAATGTCTACTTGCTCTACTACTTCCTTAGTCAGGGTGAGGTTGGGGGCGGAGGGGGGGGGGGCTAACCGACGTGCAGTAATTGATAGATGAGTGTCAGTTGTTCCGGGTGTCAACATGAACGAGACAAGAGACAGAAAAAAAAAATACTTCTAACTGAGGGTTCATCTGAATTTCAACGTCATATGATCTGTTCGGTGGTGTCTATTCACATGCTGGACATGGCCTCAGTCATAGAACATTACACTTGAGTCTGGTGACTGCGGGAAGGAGAATCGTTTACTTCCACTTGGACCGGATTCGGGAGGGCGAATTGCAGAATACTTTCCGTATTTTGAATGCAAACGTTCATAGGGTAGTGAAGCTACGATCGACGAGATTTTTTACGTTCACACGATTACGCTATCCGGTTTTTCGCTACTCCAGTTCACTGTGCAAATATAGCCTAGATCATGCGTTCTTTCATAAAGACCGATTATCTAATCGATCCAACCGGCCCGCGATTATCGCATATATCGAAAAACTTGACTTGATCGGCCTTTTTATGCGGAATTAGCTTGATTTTGAGGTGAATTTGGTTCATGTTATTTAAGGTGTCACTGACATTTGAACAATTTAGATTGTTCTAAAATATTCCCTCTTCTCGAAGATTGCGTTGCGCTAGTCAAGGTGAATATCCTCAACTAATCGATTCCAGTGCACCCCATACGGCTGTTTTCAACGGCTTGAACACTTACTACATATACGTATCTACCGCTTTACATACTGGTGGCCATTTGCGATTTCTGAGCTCTAGTTAGAAAAGGCGGGCCTACCTCGATGGAGTCAGTTCACGGCTTGATATATGGGTCTGAAATGAGTAATCGTAGCCTTTGGTCTTTGTCGGCCCCATATCAACTACCAGGTTCCAGTCTCAAGGGAGATATGAATAACAGAATTAAAATCAGGGACTCGAGTGCAGTCAAATTTCGCTATCACCGTCCACAATTGCCCCTTAACTAACAGATATGTCAAAATAATATTCAAAATCTCTTTTCTGTCTGTTCATGGTGTGTAGTGTGATTGTTTTGCCACTACGGTACGGACTAGAACCTTTTTCCAGGTCCGTTCGATGAAATTAAACCACAGTGGGTGAGACTGAAATTTCCTTCCGTGGTTCAAACTACTCGGACGCTCATCATCCATTGTCGAATGAATTTCGTCATCCACACACACACACTCTGAAGGTTCCAACTTTTATTTGCTCGTAACTCTTTAGATCAAGCTGGATTCTACTTTACCATATACCTCACAAATTCTACTTGTTGATAACGAGGTAGCTTCCACAGAATGATGCAATTGCTTGTTTTGTACCACAAACGATATCTTATAAATTTTAATATTATTTGACCTGTTTTGGGTAACATTCATATCCACATTGCAAATTACAAATAAGCCCTCCGGGTGACTACAACTCACGGTTCGCTGGGATGACAATAAAAGGACTCAGGATATCACAAAGGTAAGTAGCTGCGAGTAGTGAATTGAATGTGAATTATTGATCCAGTATGGTTGTTTTGTGACCATTTAGCCCGAAACATGTATAGCAGACCTGATTTGGTGAGAGGCTTTTGATTGGAGGTAACAGACAGTTAACTGTGTCTCCCCTTGTTGCTGTTGAGCCAACAATGCAATGAGTCCGGAGTTCAAATCTCGGACTGTGGGATGGTGAATATGCACTACTGATGAGCTATAATAAGAGCGAAACTCGAGTCTGTAATGGTTCCGCGTGTATGGTTGACTGGAATAGCTGAGGAATGTGCGCGAAGTTGAAGTCAGATGGATGGTCAGTTCCAGTCAATATCAGTAATCCCACACCACTACCCACAAGCAACGTTCAGCATACCACCGATGAGGACAGATATTAGTCCATTATTCATGTGGATGCGTGCGCGGTGCTGTTGACGGAATCCTCGAGGGTGAATGTGAGGCTCTCTCTTTCTGCATGTTGGTTGACGATGTTCAGTGAACCATTTCTGTCGGCGATTTGGCACGCAAAATTGATCGCGACCGGTTAGTATTACCCGAATAAATCTATGCTTTCTGTGGATTGTTTAGCTGAGTGTGGTGATCCTCGCCTACGAGGTGACGTATACCATTGAGCGGCACGTTACCGTCTCCGGACAAATGTAATCAATCAAGTTTCCCCGGTGACGTCAACAAAGCTCGTACGTGTCACTGCTTCTGGACTACAAACCATAGGCCGATTGTACCAACCAATCAGAAACCGTGCGGCCCAGACGGAAGCTGAAGAATGGCAGAAATACTAGCGCGCGATTGGCAGAGGCTTGGATGACCAATGAACCTGTTTTGAACATGTTATTTAATTCCCATGACTTCTTTCAATAAACGAAGTGCTATTCCTGTGATCGTTTCCTCTTCTCTCAGTTCCGTAGGACCAGTGTGGTCCAGTGCTTTTGTTACGTCAGTGATTGCCAATCCTTGATTCGTATTTCGTAATTAGTACGTACTATAAATACTACAATTATTACACCAACATTTCGCGGAACTAATGATTCTTATTGTTCTGTATTGGATAAGTAGGCGACTTGAAATCCCAATACTCTTTGCAATTCGTATAGATATAATTGTACATTGGTAAAAGAATTCTCCACGTGGAGAGGTTAGTTCTACTTTACAAAATGTACCACACTTAAATATAAAGAGTTAATCCTTTCTAAACCAAATACCACGGTTGTCTAGGGTATGCATATATATTATTATTATTATTGTTTTTTATTGTTGTTGTTGTTGTTGACAGCTCACAGTTGGGCATATTAAGCAATAGATTAAACCATTCTCGGGTAGGTGTTGCCAAGCAACCATTTTCCACTCAGAGCGAGAGAGAAAGAGCAATCGATTGACGACCTGATCGTTGGGTGGTAACCAATTAATACGAACCACATTAGTTTCCATTGTCACTCCAGTAAAAGGGTGTTTGTTTATTGGAATGGGTTTTTTTTGAGTTGGTTCAAGCTAGTCTATGATCATTATGTTTTTCACCGCAAACGCATGACTGCGTCTGTCTGTGTGACTTCAGATATCCTCATGATAGAGTTCATCTGTCCAAATTTGACGTTCCCTTTCTCTCTCTCTCGGTCTCTGTTTCGCCTTCAGTGCTCACAGAGATATTTGGAAATTTAGTTTGAATGATACGTGTTTATTTGTAATAACCAACAAAGAGCACTGGACAACTGTTTTGTCCGGTTTGGGACTTGTCAGCACTCGTCATCTAAATTGATTGAGCCATTCGTACAAGGTGATAGCCATCGACCGTGTAGCTCAAGGCTAAGGGTTTGAAGTTTCAGCCGGAAGAATCGCGGTTCGAGTCCTGACACGGAGATACAAAAAAACTACGCACTGCACTGACGAGTCCCAAACAGGACGAAACAGCTGTCCAGTGCTCTTTGTGTCGGTTATCACAAACATTTCCATTGCAATTAGATGCATACAAACCGTGATGAATTAACGATCTCCCAAGGAGTGAAATCCACATCGAACATCATCAACAGTGCCTGGTGCCTGTGAAAAACCGAAAGGGCTAATCCAAACACTCGCCGATGTGCTGATGCGTGAATCGACCCGCTTTACTGTGGTGGCCAAGTGGTCCGGTCGTCCACTTGTGACTCACAGATGTCTCGGGTTCGAACCGCTCCACTGCCGCCCGTCTTCCCCGTTTCTGTTTTTTTTTCAAGTAGCCTTTATCTGGTTGCGGCCTTCCTCCTGAATGTTGACTGTACATTTGTATATTTTTAATAAATAAAAAAGGAGGTAAAAATATATTTATTTATTTATTATTATTATTATTATGCACTGTTGCGCGTACGCGGACTTTGGAATCAGACTGTACAAATCTAATTCGGTATGCCATGGCACCAAACGTTTGATACTTGTGGTATTCAATTCCACCTTTCGACCCTTGTTTGTGTGTTTGCAATCGTACAGCAGAAGTTCTCAAACTGTCAAGTTCAAGTCAATAGTAACTTTATGCACTTAGATTGATGAATTTTCAGCATTTACACCATATTTGTATATTGAAACTTACAAAGTCACATATAGTGAAACTAAAAGCAGTGTACTTTGTGTTTGTCAATGAAGCAGTTAATTGCGCAATCATGTGGAGATTTTCTCCTTGTCAATAACCAGAGGTGCTAGATATGGCAAAACAGAATCACGATAAGAAGAGGTGCGTGCAAATCAGTGGTTAATTCTTGAGCGTATGAATGATGTAGATACAGCTGTGCAAAAATTCAATGTATAGTTGGTGAGTGTCTGAGAGTATTTTGACAGTGAAATTTTCACATACTCTTAAGTTTCTGTTTATGATAGAATCCGCGAGTTTATCACTGACAATGCTACTACATTTAGAGATGTAGTATTTCAGAAATCTCGCCAGTAAATAAAAGTATTTCTTCAACATACCGGGAAAAGTCACTGGGGAGCAATACAACCAGTGGAGGAGCGAGCATGCCTTCATAAACCTAACAGTCAGCTTATGGGGAACAGAAATTATTCTAACTTTACAGAATGTGTTTTGAACATGCAGTGACCATGATAAATTGTGTGATAAAGTGACGCCAAGATATTCTACCATTGTTGATTTCGATACGGGTTCATGATTGGCAGAGAGGGTGGGGAACCTATATGTGAGGGCTGAATATGGTACGTCGGCCAAGGGCGAAAATACAACATCCTAGAGGCATCTTAGAGGCATTCACTGAGAAGGAAAGAACGGGACAATGAGCAAGTAACAATGACGTTCAGCTTGCCTCGAATTTCTAAAGCCTATTCAGGGATGGATGCTTTGCAACCTAAAACAACGTCATCTGCGTATTCACAACCAATGAATGCAGGAGGAATGGGAAATTGTTCGACATGCATTGAAAAAAAAGTGGGAAGAATATTGCACCTTAGCAGTTATATCTATCCCACGCGAATATTCCGGGACAGTAACCTGTCTTCCCGGTGCTATTATTTTCACAAAACGGTGCCGGGACGAGAAAAACCCTCCAGGATGAACAATGGTATCGGAATAGTGGCATAAATGCAACAGCTCTTTAGAATTCCCACAAGCATACAGAATAATTAGTGAAACGGTCAAACGGTAGATGCACGTTTCCCGTAGTTACCACATTGAGCAGACTGTAATTCGCTATAACATGCCTTGTTCATTTTCGACCGTTGAATGAAACGATCAATCACGTTCTTTTGCACAATCCAAACATACTACTTCCAACACGGGTGTTCATGGCATTCATAGTTACAATTTGTTCTCATACCCATCCACACGAGTGGTTGACCTAGGGCGATTCAAATGCACATTTCAACTGTCCATCCTATTGCATATTTGTAGAAGACACAGTGGTCCAATAGACTGCTCAGTGAAGATCATCTGTTGGAGTTACTTCCAGTTTTAATAGGTGCTGATGTTGTATTTTGACAAATGAACCCGAGTGTTACTGTGACTGTCTCACGCATGTACCAGATTAGTCATTCATCATGGACTCTGCCACGTATGCATTCGTCTATCAGCTCCCATTTCTAGTCCATTTGGGTGACACAACTGGTCATGACAGTCACTGACCAATACCCTTTCAATCCGTTTTGTCCGTGCGTCCGCTTCACCTAGTTTTAGACCATCGTTAAATCGATGGGTTTATTCTCGCGATCATTCATTAATCTTTAACCCGCTTCCGATCACCACACTCTCTTTTGTGTTCTGATTTCTCGTGTTGAGTTACGGGTCGTTAAAAATACTGTGCATAGCGTCGCGGTTGGAATTCGGTCTTAACACTTTCAAAATCAATGTGAGAACTTAAGGGAGATGTTGTACGCTGTTGAGTAACAGACGTATTTCAGAGACAAATATAAGCGGTGGTGGAACGCATGAATGAAGTCGGATGGCTAGTTAGAGAAGCACGATAGAATTCAACATGATGTTAATTCGAAGTTTGGGATTTTGAACCCGTTTACACCAGGCTCACTTCATTGTGTCCTCCGGCAGTTCTTCAAGTGATCGCTTCTCGTATCGATGTATTTGAGTGTAACATGATCGGTCTAACACATTTGTGAGTTGCTTGGCTCGTGTGTGAGGGGCAAGATGTCTCCCGTGAACGACTAAACCAGACAGCGGCAAATGAGCCGAGTCTAGGTGTGTACTGGAGCCATCATCGATGGACAGGATATTCTCCGTGGTGATGGGGTTTGATTGACAATCTGGAAGAGAGGAAAATGCAGACACCACGAACCACAGGGTCCAGTGAGACATAAACACGGAATGGCAAGTTGCCAAGTAATTAAATTAGTCCGTTTTTCATTTTCCACTTACATGATGTAGTACAACCCATGTTTGTGAGCTTGTTGCAAGCCACGGACCTCACTTATCTCCTTGCAAAGGTCTTGTATCAGACATTTCCACGAATAGTTCAATATTTGCGAAGTTCCGCGTTTACTGAAGCCTTGAAAAGAATGAACCTCCTTTCAAACTTGTGTGCAACGAATGAAACGGCAAACCACATTGAAAAAAAATTGTAAAGTGAAAAATCAAATTTTCATCGTGTTTTCACGAAGACTATTGAGTAGGTTCAAGCGTAATTTCTCATGGCCATGGGAATAACTGCATCTTTGACCAGGCAAGGTGGTTTCACAACCCCCCTCCCGGGGGCGGGGGGGGGGGAGAGTCTCTTGCATTTAACATTGAGTGCTAGTGCAGCCACCCCATTCGGTATGCGCTTTGCACCTTCAAAGTGTAAAATTTCACTACAAGACTGGGTTGGTTCAGTTCCCAGCGTTTTTATTTACATAACTATATCTCACCGGTTGGATGCATCTTGGATAAAGTGTCTGTATGCATACGGAAGGATCAGTTGGTATTTGATAATTTGAGAGTGAGTGCTGCCGCGGTTAGGACAGTATTGTTTCTCGTTGCAAAGACTTGGCCATTGAAGGGAAAGGATAAAGTAAGACTGTCCATATTGGAACACCACTACTGTCTACAACGTATTGCACGAATCTGTTGAGGAAACCGGACTGGCAGTGCTGAGATTAGACGTAGAGTTTAAGGTAACCGCGGTCGGATACTGGGTCGCGCGTTGTTTGCCGAGACAGGCAGTAGTGGATGGAGAAGATCAGCAGTGATCAAACTAGGACCTGATACGAGGATATAAAACGCCTTACCAGGAGACTCTGTCACGCGAGTTCCGATAGGTTTCCTTTGATGGAGTCCCCAAGATCATGGTAACCGATGGTTAGAGACACCGTGTGATATGGCCAAGTGTCGCAAACAATGGCTTTCGTGCACCTACTCACTATCCTTGCAACTCTAGTCAACATGAATTCTCTATCATCTTTCGGACTCTGCCCTCAAAATTTCGATATTCATTGATTTGAGCTGACCATCCTTCGGACTTCATATTCACGCACAATCCTCAGTTCATCGATTGAACCATACACTCGGAAGTACTAGACCCGAGTTTCACTCTTATTAGACCTCATCAGTATTGCATATTCACCGTCCGGTCCGGGATTCGAACTTCGGACACATCGTATGGAAGGTGTATGCGTTACCACTGTGCCAATCAGCTCGATATTCATTCTACTCCCTTGTTCAAATGGGCAGCCAAAAGACAGAAACCAAAACCGGCGCACAAAAGTGCATGATTCATGGTTACAAAAACTGAAACTGGAAGAGAAATTGACTGAACTCTAAGTAATTCTATTCACTTATTCATACGATTGAAGGCTTGTTGAAAATTTATAAAAGAGAAAAATGGAGTAAATACCCAAAGGAAAAAGAGCAATTTGAAGATGAGAGCCAACATTTAATGGAGAGTACCTGGAAAAGAGAATAATGGAACACTGATTGGAGTTCCTTGTGAAGTAGTGTCCAAAGTCAGCGTATAGAGAGCTGCCTCGGGTAACAATCGCGGAACGAAAGGGCATAGTAGGCAGAGTGGAACAAATATAAGGCGATGTTGTCCATTCCGTTATTTTTCCCGGTAAAGCTAACCCATCATTGGAATGGTGAATGTGTGGGCATGGTCTGCTGTATTAAAACTGCTTTGTCAGTTGCATTTCTGCAAACTGGACGCGGTCCACGGTGAAGATAGCTGAGCTGAACAGTTAGATAGTCAGTTAAATTATGCTGTTTCGTAGTTATGTTTGAAGTTCGCAAGCGTCTGGTGATATTGTGGTGAGTCAGCTCTCGAAGATGGCGCCAGTCAAAAGCCTACGCGTTCCAATTTCTGGACGTGGGTTAACAGTATCGATCGTTCCACAGCCATATCACGATCTTCAGTCGACGGTTTGTGTTTTTATTGGTTTATTGGCCTGTTTAGTAGATTATGAAGTTGCTGTGCTAAACAAATGGTGAAGGGTTGATTGAATTCGCCGGCATGATAAACTTAGTCGCATGTGGAGAAAAGGCGTAGGCGAGCTGGAAATTTAGAAATCTGTTTCAGTCTAATGAGCCTGGTGAATCTAACGAGCCAACCGAATCTACCTCTTTCACGTGATAAGTGAAAGAAATCTGTCGACAATGCAAGCGATCTTTTGGACAGATCGCTTAGTCGAGTACGCCACCAAATTCGTCTGCGAAAACTCTACAATTAGGGAGTGCGAGGTTTTATTCTCGAATGGATCGAGTTTCTCCAACAATGGACCATGTCAGTTCGTGTTTGTGATTCGTCATCTAGGTCTGTTGCTGCTGTTCGAGGTGTTCCGCAAGAATCCATGCTGGAACCTCGTCTGTCTTTTGCATTTATAAACGATCTAATGCATGTCTTTGGGACAAATACACGACTATTTGCGGACACTAAAATCTGGAGTACAGTAACACATCCAGAGGGTTATTTGCCATTCCAAGAAACGATCAATGCAACTCACCAATGGTCAGTTGCCAATGACATCGAATGCAAAGTTATTTCCATGCGGCACAAGACTCGTTTCTCCTATGCTCTCGGAAACTAGTTGCTACCACATGCCACTAATAAAAGGGATTTTTGATTATTTGTATAGGAGGATCTAGGACATTCCACACACCTCACCGGAGACATGGATCTAAAACCAAGTTGGACTACTTAAAAGTACTTTCGGGCAGTTCAAATCTGCATTGTTCCCACGCTTCCTATCAACCTTCATTTGGCCACAAACGGAACACGCCTTTCAAGTATGGAATCCATAACTGAATCGTGACAAGAAGGTTCTAGAATGTTGACAAGAAAAATGATTAAATGTATGTGTAACAAGATATAATCCAAAAGTTTCATACCGGGGACCTAATCTTGAAATGCCACATACTGTATCAATCCAACCAGTCTTGCCGTTCTGTGTTGACTCTGTCTCAAAATGATCATCTCATCTACTTAAGATGAGGACCCACCACATTACTGTCATCAATCGTTTGCAGAGTGTGCGGTGTACGGAGCTCTCTTCCATCCCATGTTGTGTGTATGCTCCTACAGTTGAACTCATTCAATCGCAGCATTGGAACACTTAAAATTCTAACATGACAATTTTCTATTTTCGAATTTGTCCGAAACGATTTGGTGAAAATTTGTGGCGATTCAGGCTACGAGATGACGCCTACCCTGGGGTGGCGCGTTACAGTTTTCGGATACATACGATCAATCAAATTTGAAAGGTGACGTCAATGACACGCGTTCGGCTTCCGAATACACGCCATAGGTGGATCGTGCCAGCCAATCCGATACAGTGCAGACAGAGGCAGATTCATGCAAGCAATACTGCAATACGATTGGTAGAAGCCTAGATAACCAATGATCTTCTTTTGTACATATATTTAATCGCTTTCATTTCTTCCAATGAACGTCTCATTCATGTGGGATACTGCGAGCTCGTGCTTCCGTAGTCCAGTCCGTGATAGCTGATCTTTGATTCGTGTTCTGTCATTCCTATTGCGTGATTCGTATTCCGAATTCCGTACGTAATACTACTACCACTACTATAATCGTTACAAAATCCTATGAGGCATGATAAGCTTTGTTAAGTCACCCATTGTAAAACTTTGAACTCATGATGAGAATCGAACTCTACACACTGTGTTCTCCCTACCACACCTCTTCTGTATGTGATAAATTTCATTATATAAACTTCTCGATGTGCATATTTGTTAGTCGGTCAACCAGTAGACAAGAATTTGGAGTACACAGTGAAGAGCTTTTTCCCCAAAATTTTAAGGGTTTTTGAGTCTGAACCGATAATTCATCTATTTAGTGATGTCTCTGAATCCGGAATGCATGATGCCCGTGTAATGCGTAATGAGATTCCAATAAGCTTTTTACCTATTGGTAACCAAGTGACCCTATATAAACTTTTATTACCTTCAGTCTCATGTCGGTCAAATTGGACGTGGAATCTAGATAACGGAATTCTTTTCGCCTCACCATTCACCCAACTGGAACCTCAGATGAGACGTTGACCATGATGCAATATGATGGGTATGTCAATACTTCCTGTTCACAGTTCACGGATCAACCCATCCTTTTGCGACGCATATCGGTGGCTTTCTCAATACTCCCTGAGTAAGACATTTTCAACTATGCTCATGATATCTTGGGGATTTGAATGAATTGGTCTGAATGCAATATTTTCTAGATAAATATTCGGATATACCAGTCCTGTTCGAGTTGGAGAAAACTGTTTACAAATAGATAATTTCAACTTTACTGAAAAATCCGGTAACATGTACTGGACCTACGAGTCAGACG
>UZAN01041187.1:19903-33660 GCA_900618425.1 Echinostoma caproni
CATGAGCATGCTTAGAGCAATCATCACAACACAGGCAATTGAATTTCACCAATTCGGTTTCACAGAACACAGAGTGATTTTAACTGGCCAGGAATATCAGGCCCTCTTTTGTTGTCTACTATTTGCGCGATAACCTGCATATCTGTTGATGCAATCATTATGCACCTGAGTGAGAAAGATATCCACACAAATTTGAAGGCTCGTCGATTGTCTCTTTTGCAATGCTGAAAATTTTACCGGAACCGAAAAAAGCGCCTCAAACCTTTCCGGAAAATCAAATGCATCCGAGACGGAAGGCGATCAATGAGAGCCCAGTTGCACAATCGTATGTGACAGTGGCTCCGGAAAAACATACACGTGAGAAGTTTTGGTTCACCGTAGTAACCGAATAGACACAATGACTGGAGTGCAGGTAACTGTATGCCTACATTTCAGTCAAAAAATGATCACAATGGCGACATGATGATAAAAAAAACTGAAGTCATATAGAAAGATGTCAAGGAAAACTGAACCAGAAGATTATCGTTTTAGGATTTAAACTTGGTTCGTTTTGGATCTTCCGGTTGTTGGTTAGAATACGAACCAAATAAGCGGCCATTGAAATGCAATTAATGATTTTGGATTTAAACTTTGTTATTTTTTCACGAAGTAATTTACAGCAAAAACGAGTAAACCCCATAATCTAAGATACACTGTTAAGGGGCAGATGTATGCAGTAGTATTCAAGTAAAAAGCAACATTGGTTTCAGTGCTTTATCTACTAGACAATTACAGCACATTATATAACTCAGGGAAACAGTCTAATCAGGGTTTCAGTACCTGCAAAATTTAAACGTTCAGGGGTTGGGAGGGAGGGAGGGAGATGTAATAACACTGACCGCATAATTTGTGATAATCCTTTGCGGTGTGTGAATATATTCGATTAATGTTGAGTTAGGTGGAGGCACTTCGGACACACAACCATGGGAGGGAAAAGGATTTAACGAACTGTTTGTGTGCACATAATAAGGGGGGGGGGAGGTTGTTTAGTCTAATTGCTATCGCCTCTGCTGTTGTTAACAATCAAGTTTTCACATCCTTAGGCCGAATCCCCGTCAGTAAATAGATCGGACCGAACGATTCCTGCACATCGACGGTGGGATTCGTCCCCGGACAGCAATCGCACTCACACCTGCGTTTATCGGTGGTGTTCTCTCATCCGATCGACCAGGCGTCTGGTGGTGCGATCCACTTAACTTGCCCCATAGGAGCAGGTGAACTGATAGCCTGTCTTTCATCTGTAATGGGAGAACCGATTTGGAAGAGTAGAATATGCGTAATTCTGTTGAGAAATAGCTATTTTCTACTACATTCCTTAGTCGTTTGCTCATTGTCCTCGCAAGGGTGTCCCCTTTGAAAGGCAATGAAATGTAAACCTGTTGCTTCTCTACTGTTGGATGCTTTGATTTCGCTATGTACGCTCTCATGCAACGATCGACAAGTTCCTCTGGGTATCCATTTTTTAGGAACGTTGACTTAACTGTTGCCAATTCATTATTCACTGTATCGGTAGAACAAATTCTTCTTACACGATTGGTGATGCACTGGATTAGGTTGCGCTTACGCTGCATCGGGACAAAACTATGAAAATTGCTATATTGTCCTGTTCACTTATTCTTTCTGTACATACTTTGTTTAATGGAGCCATCTTCGCGCCTTGACAAGTAACTATCAAAAAACGCCATTCCCTGAGCAGATTCCATCTCTAACGTGAAGTTTATATCAGAATGAGCCCGATTGAAACTGTCCAAAAACGTTGAGGGATTCCGTGAATTGTCAATAACACAAATAATATCATCAACATAACGCCTGTATAGGACACACTGTTCGATACAGGTGGACAGTGTCTCATTCTCTAACTTTGCCATAAATATGTCTGCCAATAAGCGGCTTACTGATGAGCCCATAGCGATTCCATCTTTTTGACGATACTGGTAGCCGTTGAAATGAAACTGAACATTGAAAGTGCATTGCAGAAGGAGCTTGCTTGGGCAATCCACTGGCATTCCAATATTCATATGTTTTCTTTGAACGTATTCACACAAAAAGTCAATTGTTTCCTTTAAGGGAACATTAGTAAATAGCGAAGTAACATCCAGCGAAAATATGCGCCTGTTGTTTGTGTTTAAAGATTCTATCAAGTCCACAAATTCAAATGAATCCTTCAGAGAGTATTTTGCCAATTCTCTCCTTACTGGCTCAATTAGTTTAGCTAGCCACTTTGCCACCGCGTGATAAGGCGATCTACACATATCCAAGATCGGTCAGACTCTATCAAACGTTGAACAATCAATGATTTCGTCTTGCTTCAGTTCTCTAAGCGTCTTTGATAGTGACTTCTCGATAGCTGCGGTTTTGTCTTTTTCACCTGTGGTGCGTGAAAATTTGGTGCCGTCAAGAAGTTGAACGTTCGTTTTATATTTGTCATCCTTTCGATTCATAATAACGATACCTGTACCTTGATCTGGTTTTGATAAGATGATATCTGGGCTCCTTAGTTCTCGCAGCGCATCAAAGTGTCTCTTAGATAAGATACTTTTCCCATCTTGTTGTTGACTCAAATACTGAGAGCATGACTGAACAAAGATGGATTTCATCCTTTCCTCATTAACACCGGATTACGATTTAATGCCCAACAGTTGGCTAGATAGGATTTCCGACTGAACTTCAATGTCGAGTTGCTTTACACTGAGTGGTGGACAGGTCCCAATGACAGTAGTTCTAATGTGGTCTTATCCAAATTCAAAGTAGAAAGATTATGAACATATCGCTCAGGATCCGTTGGGAATTTGTTCTCAATATCATCAATTAGACGTTGACTGCGCAGCTTCATTTCACGCTTGTGAGTTTGCTTGTTTTCAATTTGTTCCGCATTAGACAAAACAATCGGTCCCATCATCGGTCAAGTTATGTAGCGCTTCCGTGCATATTGTCACTGACTCACGACCTTATCGATCAACAGTGAATTTCAAGGTCGAATGTTAACCTTTGCCGTCCGGATATTCCACTGTCAACGTGATAGGAAACTTGAAAAGTAAACATGTGGCCAGTCAGCTTAATTTGGCCGGTATCTAAGTTACATATATGATGGAAACCTTCGGCGGAATGTTCAATTTCAAACTTGATCGATCAAGCAAAATGACGGGATAATTGCAGGAGGACGGAAGGAAGGCCAAAAGACGATAGTACTGCGTACGGTACATCTGATGCCACATGTTTACGGTCGTAAATAAATTCTGTATTACTGACTAGTCGTAGATGCATCCCAAGGAACCCTAACTTTTGTATCTGCTTGCAGATAAAACGTCTTTTTTTATTACAGACGCACTTGTGTGACCATTAGCAGAGGGTGGGGGGTTGACCCCAAGATCACGTAGATCTGCCATTCTCTGATGGAAACCAGCAACCTATGACCCGGGACTTGGGCTGGTGAACCACACATGAGGCCGTGCTGGGTTAGGCCTGATATTGATCCGAACGACAACAGGGTTGCCGTTTGTCTGTAGCAGACGGACGAATGGTCATCGTCAACTCTATACTGGTCTACTATTGTGTATTCGCTTTAATTTATGTGACGAAATATCTCCATGACTACCGTTTACCCGGTCAAAAAGTGAAAAAGTTCAATTCTTTCTTCTCTTGAACAGTGTGTATACCTGGAATCAGGCACACATTTTCCAAAATGGAATATACGCATAACTTTGACACATTTAAATGTTGGAGACTGTTTACGAGGCGAATCATCATAGCGTACAAGCTTAAAATGTCAGAACTAGGTGATACATTTATCAAGCGAACTGTCATGTTCTGGTCAGACATACGATTCATAAGACCGTCCCTTACCCAACCTCCAAAAGTGACACGGGAGCGAGAACATGACTGCGGAACGATGACCGGAGTACATTACCATCGACCATGAAGTGATACGCATATATAATTGGGTTAATTGGGCATACTATAACGACGTAGTGATGCACCAATCAGATCGCGTCCTTGACACTCCGATTGGTCGATCGGACGACAGCTGTCTGATTCGTCTTAATCATCCAATGCGGAATCGATTCACCTTGGGAGTCGTGACCGCACTTGTGGTGTGACGTGGATCCATGCGTGACCTGATGGATTCTGCGCGCTCTATCCTAACACCAACTGTAAACGCATGCATGTGCTTACCCTCCAGTTTAGAGTTTCGTTCCTTTCGAAACTTGATTCTTTTTATTCTCGAAGACAAATTTTATTTTAACACTGAACAGTTGATCTGCGAGTCGGAAACGTGAGTAGTTTCACTACCCTCACCAGCCTAGGCGAGGAACGAGAACGCGATCAAATAGGGGAATTTCGTCACAAATCTGATGGATTCCACTCAAGTGTTTAATGCACTTGTGTCTTTTCATCCGGGCTACTCGGACCATTGTTGATGGCTGTGCCTCACCTACGATAAGATCAATTGTAATTTGACCTGTCTGTGCATGAGATCGATGATCTATTTAGATTTAGATTAAGACAACTTCTAAATTTCAACTGGGCATTGCTTGCCAGCATTGATGTGCTACAAGTTGTAATCGATTCTGTATTATCCACTTTCACAGGGTATTTTTCGTCGAAATTCAAGTCTGTACTACTTCCCATGTGGTTGGTTTGCAACATGAACTCCGGATTGGGCATGCAAATAATCGACCTGCCAGGATCAGTTGTACAAACTGTCTTACGATGTTTGGTTTTCTGTCCTTCCATTTGCCACAAATTTTCCACCATCTGGGATTGTGTTCTGCATTGGCCACAAATTGGTAATTGAATTTTAGCTGTAGCAAGTTATGCACGAGCTTTCAGTCAAAGAATACCAACGTGGTAATATCGACAGAAAGGAGACATTTTGCTTTGCAAAAATGTGAAATAATTGCCGAATGAATTGAAAAGTTCAGATCGAACTTTCTCCTTGCGCCTTAATGCTCCGGGTTAGTCAGGACTTGAAGGATTTTCCCTGGGCACGGATAAGGAGTGGGTGGAAGGTTGGGACGGATCGTTGGCTGCTGCCTGGCAAATGTTTGTGTACAAATTTTGACAATCCGTCAGTTTGTCCGTCACAGGACAGATAATGAAACGTCGCTGCTGGCTGTTAGGTGACACACACCGGCATCCTGAAGTCAGTCGGGGAAAACCTGCAAGGGAATAGTAAACACTTGTAGGAAGAACACATTGTTGGACAAAAGCTCACTTCACAGACTGATCAGAGTGAAAACGATGCAGTCGCCCTATCTGATTGGAGAGATATTTTAGCTTGCGTGCTAGAGTTTGGGTACCATAAAACCAGTGAAGTGAACCTTATAAAATGACACCTGAGGACTCCACATGGCTGACTCAGTTTACCGGTTTTTTATTCGTCTGTACACTGTCGGCAAGAGATAGAGAATGGTCCGAAGTGAGCAACGCTTTTTCTGGGATTGAGATCCAGACCGGATAAAGTGGAATTCGCAAAGAGGCGGGAAACGTCTGAGTTGTCTAATGCTAGTTATGACTGGTTAGATTTGGAGAAAGAAACGGCGATGTCATCAGTATGATTAAATTGTCGTAGGCACAGAGACAATTACTGATGTGGTTCGTAAAGTACGATAACACAGTGCCTAAAAATGCGTCGCAACTATTCGTTCACTTGGGTATTTTAGCCTGAAAACGGACTCACCATTAGCTAGTCTGATCCAGTTGACTTCAACTGAATCATTCACGCGCAAGAAGATGCGTTTCCAAGAACTGTTTGTTCCTTTTAAATTTGTAGGATGATAGTTTGAATGATCGATCGTGAGTAGCTTGGCTTTAGTAATCGAATGATTTCGAAAGAGCGAGAGGACAACACATTGTGAGAACTCTTATAGGTATATGTAAACAATTCAATAAGCTTTTAACAAGTGCCGTTCTGATAAAGAACATTTGGAGACATTTTCGCACAGACTATACCAAGTTCGATCAAACGTCGGTGAAAATCCGTTGGTCGGCCATTAGAGATCAATTAACTCCTCAGCTCCGGATTCGAGACGTTATAGGCTGTATAGAAAAGGACCCGTGACTACAGGAGCTTTCCTACTACTCAAATGAAATACAAGTAATCGTTTTCTGCTTTGTTCACCCAGTATAAAATTAATATTGATCCAGGATCATTTTAGGGCTTAATCTGTGATTCCAAATATGCGAGTATGTTTATTTTAAACATTTCTGTGTTTTAGTAGTAGATCACGAATGACCAATCAAGAAACACGGAGGCAGCGGAAACACTGAATCGCACTAGTATTTGCTTGCTAGTATCTCATGTAACCGAGAGGTAAGGAAAAAGCCACAGAAGTAGCACTTCCTTTATTAAAAGAAATCAAAGGAATTAAATAACATGTACGAAGGAAGTTTATTGGTTATCCAGGTATTCACCAATCGCGTGCTTGTATTCTTGACATCATACAGTTTCTGTCTGGACCACATGACTTCTGATTGGTCCGCACAATTCGCCTGTGGTTCGTTGTCCAGAGAGTGTAACGCGTCGCTCCGTGGATGGCGTTATCCCGGAACCGACAAAAGTGACATGGATAGCTGGTTCGTTCTTGCTAAAAAGCTTCAATTGTACGTGTGTCTTATCACTCCAATGTGAGCCCTTTGGTTGGGAAATGGAACCATTATTCTTGAACTCCACGACTGATAACCGGGATTGCGAGAGTATGGTGACATGAGTAAAAGGACCTTAATGTAATTCAACGTGAATTCCGACATCCCAGATTGCACTCGTGTGACCTTTAGAAGTTTGAGATCCACGTTCTCGACACGTGTTCTTATCATAGAAACTGTGTTTGCCTACAGTTATGTTTTATGTTTAAAAGCGCGCACATATTGGTATGATGCAAAACAGCTGACGTAAAAGTTTGCCGATAGTTCTGCGAAGTTCAGTACGGATCGAACGTTGTGAGATGGATTATTGAGCATTGATTGACATCTGTACGGATCGCTTTTTGGCGAATTGTGTTGCTTGAATGAGTACTGTCTAGGGTTGTTGTTGCGGTGTAAACGGCGTGACGTATTTGTTTGTATTTGGTCTGACCTTACTGACAGATGTGCGGTCAACTCAGTAGTCGAACGTGAGTTACTTTCGATCAATAAGCAGGCACACGTGCACACACACACTTCGCATAGAGTGTGATCAACGCTCGCTCAAGACCGAGGTTATTCGATACTGGGTGGTTAGCGTAACCGGTCCGACGCAGCCAGTAGCTGTGTCCGTGTGGTAGTCTAAAGATGAGAAAAAACGACAACAGCTGACTGATTGCCTCCAAAAACAGTATGACACTTGTCAAACGGAAATCAATAGATTTTGCTTTGGCAGAAATCGGGAGAGAGGAGACTCGGGACTATGCATTAGTCACAGCAAACAGTCCGTTCGTGCCGGAGAAGCGAGTGAAACGTTGGACAATCAAGTCGCTGGTGAGTGGATTTCTTCTGGTCAGCATAGTATGAATAGTACTTGTTGTATTCATTTGTTAACGGGTTGATTTATCAATTCATTCCCTTGCTACACTTATTTCTGTAATTAACTCCCCGATTGAATCAGTGATTTGGTCAATGACTGAATCAGTACTGTTCACTCGGCACGTCAACAAACACGACCGGATTTAGGGAGCTATTATTGTGAACGACAGATCGACCACTAATTCCACCTCAGTTCTGCTTACCAGTAGAAGCACAGTATTTTCTGTTTTTAACCAGTCGCATCTCTGAATATCTAATCGTCTTAATTTTGAACACACGAGTGTGTGCGTCCTTGATGAATAGAAAGCACTGAGTGCAATGTGATTGTGTTGTGTGAAGCGGTTTGAGTTACATTTTTATCGAGCAAGTCAATTCGAGGGAAAATCTCAACGCCACTTCACAGGGATTTCACGGGTTTGGGAACCGACGTTTTTGAGTAGCTCAAGTTCCGGTGGTAGGTATACTGCTCGGAGTAGTTGTCTGTTACTCGGAACCCGATTGTTTCTTAAACAACAGACAGTTAGGAGTGCTACTGTTCAACTGTGTTTTCCTGCGCTAGTACGTAACCAATGGTCAACATCATCATAAACGTGGTTCGCAAAAGTCCTTACCACCACACACTTTGCAGTGTTCTTTCCAATGGTGCCAACCGTTACAAAAACCGTTCTAGATAGCCAGGACGCACAACCAAACCATGCAATCATTGTTCCAGCAGTCGGGTTAAAAGAGTAAAGAAAAATAGTGCTTTAGGTAGATAGACGGGGGTGGGTGGGTGGGATGAAGTGGGTCTCCGCTCTAACCTTGACAGAACCGCAACCGGAACTTACTCGGCACTGGACCGACAAGGTGCCACAGGGAGGCAGTACCCTTGGGCTCTTACCCGACTCCGGTCTTCGATTGCGAATGATTAAGGGAGAGAGAGAGTGAATCTCCCGCCGAATCACCTGTACGTTTCATTTCTCTTTTGGATTTCTTTCTTTTTTTCTGTTTTTGCTTCTTTTATTTATTTATTTTTCTCATTTTTCTTGCTCTTAATCAATTGACAGGATAACTCACTATTTTAACGGCTCCTGCCTGTGGGGATCTGATAGGTGCTCTTCCCTTTTGATTTCTTATTCTTACCGCGTTCAACACCAGATGATTGTGTGCCTTGAATATGTTTTGTCTGTCTGCCTATTTTAAATGTAAATGATACAATTATTCATTGAATAAATTGAGTTATCAGACTAATGCTTAATAGTTTAATTTGATCTACGTCAATTGGTCGATGAGAAAACACAGAATGATTAGAGGTAATCGAAACGGATCGAGATATCACAGATCGACTCTGGCTGATTTCCACCATCTTATCTCAATACTATATAGAAATGACAATCTCGTTGTGTTGACCTCAGTCTACGGGATGACACATAACACGGAGTGACACGTTACAGTTTTCGGACAACTGTGATCAATCAAGCCTCCCGGGTGATGTCAACAAATAGCGTACGTGTTACAGCTTCTGAACTACAAACCATAGGTCGATTGTACCAACCAATCAGAAGCCGTGCGACCCAGACACAAGCTGAGCAACACCAGAAATATCAGCACGCGATTGGCAGAGGCTTGAATGACCAATGAACTTGTTTTGTACATATCCTCGCGTCTTGGTTACATGAGAGATACTGTCATACTAGTACCAGTGTGATCTAGTGCTTACGTCTCGTCCGTGATTTCTGATCAGGGATTTGTACTTTGTGATTCGTATTCTGTCATAAGTGCATACTATAATTACTAAAATTATCACAAGGTCGTAGCCATAGATACACACAATTCTGATCTTGAACTCACAGTGTATTACGAGAGCGGATCAATTGTCATCTGGATATTACGTTTATGATTTATCTGCGAATTCCCAAATTAAATCCGCACCTCAGTTTGAGATACTTTGCACGTTCACAAACCTTCCCACCAGCGTGATGTAGGTTTTCACATTCCTGACCTTATTTAAATCATGAGATCAGAAATGATCTTCTTGGTTTTTTTATCGGGTATAAAATAAACGTCCCAATGAGAGAGACTGAGTATCAAAATTTTTTCATGAATATCAGCATTGTATTTTGAGTTGCTTTCTCGTTCACATATTTCACTTGCCATGCGTGAAATGAGAGTTCACTGAACAAAATGTTAGCTAGCATCTAGCTCGATTTTACAATTGGTTTTCAGAGGACCACGCACTGAACACTATGTCGAGCTGATTTCACTAAGATACAGGAAATTCTGGATTTTGACTACTCAGGAACAACTTCCGTCCCCTCGATATAGATTGCATTCCATTTTGGTCTTCAGCTCCGGAGAACTCACGTAGTCGCGGAATGGGACAAGCGAGCCCTGGTTGATCGCTCTGATTGGTCCAAATCGTGTCTGACAGTGAGTCATAAACATTTGTCTCTTTTACTCTGCCTCTCTGTCTCTCTCTTGATCGATTGGTTTCCCTGGGGGATCTTAACCAAACCAAACACTGCATCAAATATTCGGTAAATGTTGATGATGGTGATGATGATGATGATGATGATGATGATGATGATGTTGATGATGATGATGATGATGATGATGATGATGATGATGATGATGATGATAATGGTGTTCAATCCGATAACGGTGGTGATGATGAGGATTTCGGATGATGATGACGATGATGATGAATATGATGATGATGATGATGATGACGATGATGATGTGATGATGATGATGATGATGATGATGTTGATGATGATGATGATGATGATGATGATGAATCGGTCGGTTGACCGATGAGTAAATAAATAAATGACTAAATCGGTCAGATAGATGTTATTTAGGATCAAAAGAGAATAACTGTAATGAAGTCAAACTGTTGTTTCCGAGTGATTCATGATCTTGCCTGTGAAAATCATACGAGAGCTTGTTGTCGGTGAGGACAGGTTTTCACAATCGGTTGGAATTTTATTCGACTGTTACAATTCGTTTATCCTGGAACTTCCAACTAAAGTACAATGATGTGATAGGCCAAATGATGCATTCAAAAGTTGTACTGTTTGAATATGAGCTCAAAACGTCCTCATTAATTATTCGTTTTGATGAATGAGCTTGATACAAGCATTGACGCCATGATTCACTCTATCTGTAGTCCAGATGTCTAGAGACAGCTTTCTCCATTGCTTGACTCACCTGAGTACGATTTATGGTATGTTCAAATTTGTATCATTTCCGGCAACATCTTGGTGTATGTTATTCATATACCACCATCAGGCAGTGCCAGGAAAACCTTAAACAGGAGCATAATTTCCGGCAGCTGACAATGCAACCTAACGGAGGTAAACATTTAACAAACCGATGGTGCAACTCTGCATTTTGAGTCCAGTGACCCGCGTTTTCATCCCCAGAGGATTTCCAATTTCGAGGAGATTTTAATTCGGCCACACCTTGTTACCATCTGTTAGTATATCAAGACAGAGTTGTTTATAGTGAAGAAACATTCGATCCTCATTTTTGAATCAGTTCGTTGAACTTTCATGGTCAAATGCTATCCTGCAGTGCACCATTTTTGAGATCTTTGCAGTTTATTGCCTGGAGTCAGCAGTTTCTGACTTTTGCGTATTGTACTGTATTGTGTCTGACTTCTGCAAGTGAAAAGAAACTATACACATCAAGTGTCAAAAGAGAACATCTTTAACGGGAAAAGCGTGTGCACCGGGACCACAGGGGCCCTCGAGAGTCCAAACTGAAGACGAAGTACACTTGTTACTTTCTCTTTGTTTATGAGTAAGCATGCAGGATAGTGTATAAGCGAATTTCGACAAACGTTTATACGAGATGAAATTGGGCTGGGTTGAGGGATGGGAACGACAACATATTAGTTCTGCATGCAATGGGTGGTTTGGCTCTTTGAGAATCCTCTTTGCGAATTTGACACAGGAAGTCACGTGATACTCTGAAAGTTTCGCAGATAACTAATTCACAGTAGTCGAATAATTGCGGCTAATAATAGTTAAACTTTGTTAGGCGATTGTGGAAAGTTTAGTGGTCTCGGGTTGGATTCGAACCCATGCATGGACACCGCCTACACTTTGTACGCGCATGCTCTACCAACTGAGCTACGAGGCCATACCGATAGCACTGATCTTTTCACAATCGAATTTACCCATCCAACTTACCGAGGCCTATGGCATCCACCCGTTTGCATGTAAGCTAACTGCCCCGACAGGTTTTCCTTAGAATTCACCGGAGTCCACCGAAAGGACTTCCAAGGCAAGATTAATTGTTCAAATTGTTATTTGGCCGATTTGAAGTCCATGCGTGGTTTCGATTCCCGACAAGGCTACTGAACGTTTTCTAATTGCCATGTAAAATTCAAATCTGCCAACCAAAAATTTGAACAATTAATTGAACTTTGAAATCCTAGTTGAGTAAGCCAGGAAAAATAACTGGGGCACAATAAAGTAAGATTGGGTAAAAAGACTTATGCACAAATTTAGAAATAACTGACTAAGACGTGTGAAAGTGCCCGAATTTTTGAATTTAAAATGATGAGTATTGCAGTTTACCAATGTAGTTGTGAATGTGGGTTGACCAACGACGATTGCTATTTATAGTTGCACTAAGATCTTTGACAGGGTTCATCCTAGATAGAGGATTGTTATTTATCACTATGGGGTCTGTTGAGTGTAAAGAGCGTGCAAAACAAATAAAATAAAATAAAAACACTCATCATATTTGCTGGGGAAAATGACTGAATTTGATCAAGATTGAAACATTTCGATCCTGTAATGAATTTGAACAGGCAAGTCAGAAGAGAAACACTGCAAGAGGAATTCCTTTTGTATACTCTCATTGGTCGCGTACGTATAAAATCGAACAAGATTGTTTACGAGGGAGCCTACGTAGATCGGAGTAAAAAGAAATGGGTTGACACAGCACGACGTCAACTGGATATTTCAAAATACTTGTAGGAGAAACAGGGAATATAGCCCATCTCGAAAAAGTTCGGAATTGTTCACTAGGGGTTTGAATGAAGCCTCTCCCAATCTACTCTATCAGTAAAATAGTTAAATAGCTAAGCTAACAATGGTTTGAAGTATTCAATCAATTCCAGTAGCTGTAACAACCTTGATCGGGGAATGGAATCAAATGCTTAAGAGTAGTCAATAACAGAATTCACAGTGAACTATTTGGACAGCGGCACATTCTGCAAGAAAACTATTGTAGTAAGTTGTCCCGGGACACCACAAAAATAATGAAGGTGATGATGGCTGGTCCGTCGGGTTTAGGCAACGTTCCTTTGATAACTGGACCGTCCCGTCCATTATTTCAATGAAGACAACATCACACATTTTGATGGATTTGATATCACGTCCATTGGTCTTTCCTTCAGTAAACATTTCTGAACGATAATTCCATGGGACTGTTTNAAGCCATAAATCCTATTTAGTAGTTTAGTTACTGGAAAATCCCAGCTTGTATGCTCTTAGAAATTCTAATTCTGTCTCCTTCACTGAGATAACAAGAACTTTTGGTTTCGAGCGCTACTTGTTTCATTAAAGTGACAACAATACGAACATTCAAAGCTGTGCACAAAAATGACCTTGATCTCAAGGTTGAATTTGATGGAAATGGTGTTTCTCGAATTCAGTGAGTTAAATATCAAACGTAGATTATTATTATTATTATCAAGAAACTTTATTTAATGCAATCTCTCCGGATTGCGAAAGAATTTCATTTGGTTATTCAATAGAGTTGGTATAATGGATTATATATTAGATAAAAGGATGCGTGATAACAAATAACCGAGGTGGCAATTGATTATGGAAATAATTTGGGATAATTCTTGAGTCACTCCTATTAGAATATGTTACATTTTCATAAAGTGATAAAGTTTACGATTTTCTGGTTGAGATTATTTTATTCTGGTAACCAAAGTCAGGCACGTTCATTGACAGTCATGTAGACTAGAAACTAAGTAGACCGAAGTGGACAAGAGATAAATTATTGTCCATATCTAAAGCATTAATATAGATGATAAATATAATGAAACTCCATTTGATCCTACAGAAAATATTGTAGTGCATCACAATCGGTCAGTACTATAGATATGTTTCATTATAAGTAGCATGTGAATGACTAGACAAAATTTCTCTGAAACATATATATATATATATATATATATATATATATATATATTTATATATAATACTGGCCGA
>UZAN01041187.1:34113-44961 GCA_900618425.1 Echinostoma caproni
TATCTCACTTTATCTCATTTCTCACGGGTAATACAAAAATGTGAGGATTCCATGTAACAACCATCGACCATCTGGTACTAGTCAGTTCTGTTATAAGAAAACACCTTGCGTTGTGTGCGTAAACAGTATTCACTGAGACACACACACGCATACATACGCACGTGCCCTTGTGCTCATCAGACAAATTGCTTACTGATCGATAGACCATAAATGTCCATCGGTCCGCTCTCAAAACCTGATGGTGGTGGTGTCGAGTGTGTATGTGTGTATGCTAATATTGCGTTGTCAGCTCCAGTCACACACGCATCTTCTGCTCTTGTCACACACAGTGTGTGCTCAATAGGTGTACCCACTGAACCGCATGTGATCTGGTCGTGGACTCTCGTGCAATCAAGCAAGCAAACAAGCGATACGGGCCTGGGAAGCGCATTTGGTCCATTCATCAACTGAATTGCTGTGTAAAATTTAGCCTTGCATAATCAAGGAGATTCTGCGTCCGTGAAATGCAATGAGCAATCAACATGCGATTTGGATGAGTTTGAAAGTAAAGTAAAAAAACTCTTCTAACTGGAAACACAACACAGGTTGTGATTTGCTCGAGGGTACGACACTGCCAGGTGGCCCGGGTTAAAGTAGGGGAATGTTCTTAGGGAAATCACAATCGGAGCCTATGTCTAACCATTGCCGGACCCGCCAGGTAGCGGGACCCGTGTGTGAAAACCGCATTCCATTGAGGGTCAGTATCAAGTGCATCGGATCATACGCCCATAGAACAAGGTTAAAAGTTCAAGGTGCCCAATACACCTCGATGCCCAATTTATCTACTATCATGACCAAGAAGCTGCGAGTGCGTGTGGTTCATATGCCTCTTCTTGGTTTGGAATGAAGGCTGTTTAGCCAACTCCGTTACGAGAACTGTCCAGGGTCCACTGACTGGGTTATATCCCCGGATATTGGTTTTTTATCTTCTCACTTTGATGGGAAAATATCTCCCCCCACCCCAAGGGGGAAGCAGTGAGTAGAGCTTACTCAGCAGAATTGGTTATTTGAGACTCTTGATTGTATGGGAGCATTTCACTAGATGCAACGATGACCAGGCACAACCCGAGACACTCGCCCCCGCTACTATACTGGGTGTCTGTTGGAGGCGCTGTATGCATGACGAAGTTTAATATATAGAACACATTTTCTTCTTTTTATATAATTCACTTCTCAATAGATCCAAAATCAGCCACCAGCTACAGAGAGTTGTTGAGGAATATTGCAATAATACAAATGTCCATTTAGTGTTCCCAAATGGCGTAGTTGTTTTGTAATGCACTCCAATAAAATACAAAGTCTTTTTTCATTTTAAAACATCAATGAGCGGTTATCCTATTCCTCGGGGGTTTTAGTTTATCCAGTCTCCACATTTTCGAGTTGTTAAATATTGTGGTCTGAAGGTCAGTCGATACTACTGTGTGTCGGTTTTTCCTTGTTAGTACTGGTAATTAAGAGAAGATATGTGTCATCTAAATACAATGGAAATCGTTGTGATGTACGAAAAAGATATCACTGGACAGCTGTTTCCATCTGTTTGGGACTCGTCAACTGTGCTTAATTTTTGAGTCCCTGTCCGAACGTGAACCACGAACCCTGACAGAAACACAAACAGTGTGCACTACTGAACGAAACAACTGCCCAGTGCGCTCTTTGTCGGTAATGAAAAAGATTTCTATCGCATTTTAACACATTTAACTGGTTGAGGTATCAGTGATCTTCCAAGGAGTAAGACCCACACCCAAAATCAACAACAGGAGGACCTGGTAACTGTGAAAATACCAAATGGGCCAATCAACACATTCACCGTCTAAACACATGTGATATCTATGATAGAAGCATGTTCTAGGAATAGTATAGCTCACGGTGGGAGCTTCTGTTTCCGACTAAGGGGTTTGTGATTCCGGTTTCAGCAAAGACAATGTTCTCCACTGATGAGTCCCAACAAGGACGGAATACCTGTTCAATATTGAGTCGTTTAGGAAACATATTTTGCTGGAAATTATTTTCCTTTGTTCCCATTCACGGACATTAGACTAATGTATTTTTTTCGGGGTTAAGTGTTTTGGCACTAGTCGGCATAGATCCGAATCGCGAATCGCAATCACAGATCAGACATGAAATCGAACTGATAATCGCATGCCAGAATCCCCCATTACTAAAATGCAGGAAAGCGGTCAAAGAAATAGAGGTTTCTGTATTGAAAAACGTCGGTGGGATTAAGTATGATGTAAATCGAAAAAAATACTGGCTAAACGGGCATCAACCAATTGAGGATCTCATTCTCCGAGTCACATGACTTCTGTTTGAACTGCTCGGCCTTTGATTGGTAGAAGCTAGTGGCCTGTGGTCCGTTGTCCAGAAATTGGAACACATGGCCGTTTGGCTGGCGTTATCATGGAGGGTTGAGTCACCACAGGTTTCGAGGCCCAATGAGCAAGTTCGTGGTTCAAGTGTCAGCATCGACACCAGTATGATGCACACTTCTGATGATCAACTAGACTGCTGTGGGGCAATGCGAAAAATTCTATTTTATTGGTTTTTCCGTTGTGGAGCATGTTCACACTGAAGCAACAGTTTTTAAGCCTAATTTGGATCACTCAGAAAGTTTCGTATTCTAACAAGCAGGTGACGTGGCTGGGTCACGCAGCAAACCGGAATGGTTTACAGTGCAGAGCAGAGTAATTTCGTGATAGAAAGATCTCATTACCGATTGGTCAATGCAACAATGAGTGAATCTTCTTAATTTAGAGAGCTATCTGACGGTCTGAGTGTGTGTGTATGTGTGTGTGTATGTAAGATAGAAACAAACTCAGATACGTCACGTGACTGACACCATCATACATCACAGACAAACCAAACTATGGCGCTTTTTATTTCGGTTTCAGATTGGACCCCCTGCTACCAAGTATTCACCGAACTGGACAATTTTAGAACGTTCAAAATATCACCAAGTTCCGCTCACGTATGGTTTCAAAAATGAGGGACGTAAACGAACTGTGCGCACGGCGACTGGCGACGGCAGTGTATTGTTACCTGGAGCATACAACATACAAAAAGTGGACGAAATGTACGTTTGCATCACCGTTCAACGAAGGGTTATTGGAGTTTGTGTACTGTTTACATTATTTAGACTTGTGTCAGGCCCTCGCGGTGGTCTTTTTAAACTCATTTCATCCAAAAATAGACAGTAGAAGAGCTTGATTAGAATGGATTGCAAATGTTTTATCGTTCATTCAATCCTGTTTGAATGCTTGAGCCCGGTTTACGATCGAACTTGGAGTGATCCGAACCGAGAAACTCTTTTGATAAATTGGCCGCAAGCTTCTATTTTTTTTCAAAGGTGAATTTCATCGTGTATGTAGCAAATGAAGCGTGAACTGAAAAGCTAGAAAGCACTAGACAACTGTTTCAACCTGACTGGGTCTCATCAGCGATGTGAATTCATCGACCCAACGAGCTTTTCAGTTCACGCTTCATTTGCCATATATACGACGAATTTACTTTTGAAATTGAATCAAATCCTGTATTACTCACTTGAAATAAGTAGCCATAACCCAGAAGCTAGTGCTGAGATAAGCGGGGTCTGTGGGTCGCAACAAGCTCGCAAAGATGGATTGTGCTATATCGTGTAAATGGAAAATGAAAAACGGCCCCTGGTGGCCGGATGGGTAGCATGCCTATGTTCTGCCTGTAAGGTCCCCGTTTCGATCCTCCGTTGGGTCGATGGATACGCCCCGCTGATGAGACCAAACCAGGTCGAAACGTCTGTTACAGTGCTTCCTAGCTTCTTAGTTTACGATTCTTTTGTCCATTTTTGCTTTCGTCATCAATAAGTTGAAAAGAGCATTAGATTTTGAGTTCAACTGACCGTCTTTTAGACTTCACTGACACACAGACACACATACACAATCCTCTCAGTTCGTCTAATGAACCATACACTCCCACTATCTGGGCTTTGTAATCTGGACCCAACACATGAAAGGTTCCGACCAGCTCATTTCAGGACTGAACCGAATCGCCTATTCACGTTTGTTTAGGTGTCTTTTTCAGTGATAGTTGATCAGTTATTTTTGGCTCGACAGCAGCCAGCGGGACACAGTTAACTATCTGTTAACTCCAATCGAAAGCCTCCCACCAAATTAGGTCTCCCATGCATGACACGGGTTGATTTGCAACTTACAATAAATGAGGGTTGTGCGTGAATGTTAGGTCTGAAAGATGGTCAGTTCAACTGAAAATCGATTATCCCACAGCACTGCTTACAAGTAACTGTGAGTTAGATGTGAATGAGATTTGTCAGGACTGTGGTTCACGAAGCACTGTGGTCAGTTTAACCGCAGCAGTGATCGAGCAATTCTATTCGTGCGGTCGCACTGTACCGTTCGTTACCTTTCTCTTCTCCTGCATGGTAACTGTGATCACCTTGTTCGTCTACGTTTGTCAGGCCGTATCGTGGAGCACGCCGAAATGCTAAGTTCAACTCATAGCTTATTTGTCAGAACACTCATCCTTCTTCCCCAGGTGTTCATTTTGCGTACAGTCAAATAGCCAGTAGGGTAACACTGGACTGGAGTTCAGTAGACCGTGTCCCTGTTTGTTCCTATCATTTGGACTCTGTACGTGAATAAACCGATCCCGGTCGTTTTGTTTAGCTTCAGTTTGATCTCTTTTGAGATATGGTGACGCATGTCCTTCTGGGTAGATTGAAACCTCGGAATAAACCGTTGGAAATCCATACCCCGAATGAACTCTGAGAATACTCAGACACACGTGTCTGGTAGCTGATTCACGTGTATGGTCGAGTGAATAAATTGAACAGCTCAAACGTATACGCTTTCATCTGTCATCAGATCTCACTCGTCCTAAAGAAGACCACAGGGAACACCAACAACAACTGCTAACCTTGTTTTTGGACAAGTAATGTTCATACCGTAGCCAGCCATTTTTGTTGTATTTCACAAGACTTCGATGTAAACAAACGTGTCTTGTCGCAATGACCTTGAACCAATGTGTGAGGTCCATTTGTTAATTATCTCTTGAGTGATAATCAAACAAAGCTGCAAGTATTCGGAGAAGTTCCTCACACGAAACGTTATTCGGCCTTACGGTTTTTTAGGTTTAAGCTTTGATGAAAAAAAGCAGTACAGCCACCCATGGTGTGAAAACCGGCGTGTGTATGTGTGTGTGACAAAAAGCAACTCGGACCGCAGAATGATCGAAATGTTCAGCGTCTATCATCAATTAGTTATTTTTACGCTGGTGAAAGAACCTAAACGAAACTCTAGGGTGCACAATCTGTAGGAAACTAGTATTTGTACATGGAAATACAATGGTGACCAGTTCGGTTAGAGGTGCTTGCACTGGAATGAGTGAAATTGACAAATTTTAGCAGTAAGCACAAACAGTTCGAGTTTCTACACGACCAAACAAGCGTGCTCAATCGATTCACCAGACTGAGTCACACGTATGTTTTCAAAACACTGTGCGTCCGTTTCTGAGAACTGACATCAATGCACTAAGTGTCACTTTCGGACCGTGTCTACAGATTGGATAGAACCGAATCAAGTGACTGTCAATCTGTACACATTCTCACCTTTGTGGGAGTGAGTGTATGCAGACTGAATGATGAGACGGCCCGGAACATAAGAGATGACGGACCAATACAAAGTAGCTGATGAACTTGAGACACAGCACATATTATTGTGTTGAATGATAGCACTTTTCAAGCTTCGAGGTGATACGTGGTATGTGCATCTGTGTAAGTGCAAGTGTGCAATTGCTGTTTTACAACCGCTTTCGTTGACACCGTACTCATTTTCGTGCCATCAGAAACCGTTTGTCCGGGTTCAAGCGTTCTGACTTCTGAATCAATAATGTACGTAAGGCTAATGATTTGTCACAGATACACAGACTCACTGCCTGTGATATCTGCTTTAACGTTGCCGAAATGGGGAGGGGTAGATGTGCTTACACACCGAATAACTGTTGCTTACATATCAATATTAGAAGGTGAGTCAGTTCAAACCAATCAATGTCGATTATCCTACACCACTATTCACAAGTAACAGTGAGTAAAATGCGAGTTATTAATCAAGCCTGGCTGATTTGTGGCAAGTCAGCCCGTAACTATCATGGAAGTACTGACTTCATGGGAGACTTTTGCTTGGAGTTAATAGACAGTTAACTATGTCTTTCTTCGTTGCTATCGGGCCAACAATGAACGGACTGATTATCCCTGAAGACGATACTTGAAACAAACATGGAGTGGTCACTCGGTTCAGTTATGGTATGAGCTAGTTGGCACAGTGGTGAAACACATGCCTTTCATGCGATTGGTCCGAAGTTAAAATCCCTGACGGTGGGACGGCGGGTATCTCGTACTGATGAGCTTTAATAAGAGCAAAACTTGAATCTAGTGCTTCCCAGTGTATGGATGACTGGAAGAGATGAGGAATATAGGTGACAATGAAATCTGAAGGATGGTCAGTTCTAACCAATCAATTTTATAAGCAGCTAATAAATCAGAGTGAAAAACAATCCCTGTCGTACAGAACTGAAATTCGATTTACTTGATCCGTACTCGATAAATAGCCTGCCTCGCTCGATAAAGCAGATTACTCACTGTGTTGAACAGACATTTTGTTTATCAAAAACTGATCTACGGTTCGGTTGGATTTCTGTTTCTGTTGTTCGAATACAAGTTTGTTTCTAGAGTATTCCACTCACATTTTCCGTGGATTCAATCTATCACGGGAATTGTAAAATATGCATGTTGTCTGTTTGGTGATGTTCTTTGAAAAAAGCCCGCAATCTAATGACTCCCAGTCGGTAAGGTTGTGTGTGATATATTCCCTTGCCTTTAAGGTGCCCCAGCACCATTTAACTTGCGGATCACCATCATCACCGGACCCCAGATGGCTTCACTTTGATCAGTGGGGGCAGCAGAAGTTGATGATCTAAAAATCGATTACCTGTGGTTGAGCCACTCATCCATATCCAGATCTTCATTTTGGTTAATTTGAAATACGCAACCCTCTACCGGTCTCACAGAGCATACACAGAAGCCGTGTGTCTGTCTGTCTATCTGTCTGTCTAGGTGTGTCTGTGTGTGCACATGCGGAAGAGTGTGTGTGTGTGGGGGGCAATAAAGCACGTTTATGATGAGCAGTTTAGCGAGCGCGCTCGCGCGCGCGCGCACACACACACAGACACGCAACACGGTCGTTTTGTCCCTTGCCCGCAGCATGACCTCACGTGTGATGATATGCTGTGCATTGTCAGCGTTCTCCTTCTAGCATCGGATACAAATAGCGAAATGTGTACATTCAATTGGTACAATACCCCGGTATAGCGATCCCACGGGCTGCGTCTTTCCCAATCAAAATTGAAATCAGTGTTTATTTGTTTGTTTGTTTGTCTGCATGGAAAGTATTGTCAAGAGCAGGTCAAAACAATGTTTGCACAATGGGCTTATTTTGAAACAAGACAGCGTATGTTCCAATCGTTCTACATGTAATGCTAAAGTATTTCAAACTATATGGTTGTTTTGGGTGACAGATAACTTGGCAATTCTTGTGTACTTTCACTATAGTGCATGTAGTAATGCCCATTTAAATTGATGAATTTCATGAACAAAAGAAACTATTGCGAAATGGTACCCCAGAATGCCACCTATGGGTTGTAGATGAAAAACCGTCGTGAAAATACTAAATCGAACTTGGACTTTATTGACCAGTTGAAACTATATACCACCTCTAGATTTACCAATGACACGATTGCCTCAGTGATGAATCTGGTTCCGTCAGTTCCACAGACTTTCTCAGACAGTGACAAGATGTGCTGAGATTTTAGAAACTTGATAAGATGAACCAATGGGACTAAAACTAAGAAATTCCATTACTCATCATTACTGTCTGGTTTGCTGCGGTTTTGAGTCCGTCGTTCTGGGCGTTTTATACAGTCGCATCGTGAAGTGACTAATGCTGAAATCTTGAAAATATCTACAAAATCTTATGAAATGGGTCGTTTTGACAACATATTTGATCAGTCGATTTGTGCATAGATATATAGGTACCATGCTACTTAACTGTCATATGTGAGTCACAAAATTCCATTTTGAATGGATGAATGAAAAAGTACATTTTAAGGTATTCAGTGTTTTCAGTATAATTCAAGGAAGAGACTGCATTCCAGTGTCATGTTAGATTAATTCACATACACATACTAGACAGAATGTCTTTTAAATGGTTTATTTGAAGCAAGTTCAACAAGTTCCACAAGTTCCACATCTTTTCTGTCTACTTTTGAATCCTACACTACACTACTGATAATTAGAAAGTAGGAAAGCAATTATTTAAAATGTACCTGGCTTGTCTTCGTTAACGGCTAACGGTTGATTTGTGGGTTTATTGTTGCCGTCATTCAGGCTGAACCAGAATAGAAGAACCTATTCGTTTCGAAGTAATCCTAGAAAATTTGAGGACACCTTGTTTGGATTGATGGACAAAGTAAGTTATGTGGATAATTGTTCTATCGGAATACTTCTCGCATGCTTCTCGCAAAGCAGTTCTTGTATTTTGTGTGCAAATAATGCAAAATTACTGAGAACGTTAGTAGTCCATGTGGTTGGTGCATCTCGAAGTCAAAAGTGGTTTAAGCCCACCACCCCGCAGTCACTTTTCATTCAAATTGGTTTCAACAGATATCTAGGGTAAGTAGCTTGAACGAAGTAATTCAGAAATGTGTTATAAAGATTCGATGATTGATCTGGAGAACCAGTTCTTTTTCCGTATTTTTCTTCAATATGCATCTGAGTGTATTGCGTGATTTTTCGAGTTTGATGACTGTTTCCGGTGAAGTAATTGTAAAATAAAGAATCCTCAGTAAAAACACATAATTCTAATTCATTTATCATTATGACCCACAGAAATTGTAATTTAATCTCATCAATATTCTATTAGCCTTTCTTCATTTTTGAGCACTCGAGGCAGTCCCTTTTCATGGAGTAAACCAAGCGTTTGCCATTTTACTCCAGTACGTTTCGCAACCTAACCGCCGACAATCGCTTTCGGGGCACTTAACTTATCCCTATTTATAACATAGGAAAGGTTTGCGATTACACTCAAATCCCAACTGCTGGGAGGTAATTGAATTATATCGACATTGGACTTAACCCCTCGACAAACTGCATAAATGTGAACAAAGTTACATCTAATGAAGTCTAAGCGTTTAAAAGCACCAAACTCTAGTAGCTGAAGTAGGTCCAGATCACGAATTATGAATTAAGAATCATGAGTCACGAATCACAAATTACGGACGTAAATGGAACGCTGAATCGCACTAGCACTTGCATGCTGGTATCGTTCGTCACAGAGACGCGGGGAAAAGGCCACAGAAGAAGCAGTTCGTCTTTTGAAAGAAAGCAATGGGATGAAATGGAGTTTATTGGTTATACAAGTATCCACCAATCGCCTGCTTCTATTCTGAACGTAATATAGCTTCTGTCTAGACCGCATTAATTCTGATTGGTCAGCACGGTTCGCTGTTCAGAAGCTGTAACGCGTCGCCCCGTGGCTGGCCTTATCCCGAAGATGTGCTGAGCTTCAACTGTGAAAAATAAGACCTCTACGAATACCTTTTGAGTGACAGTTATTTAAAGCCTCTCATTTCAGTGAAACATATTTCACGCTATGGAGTTTGTTATGAACAGGACACCAGCAATAAGGCGTTCACTTTTCTTCCAACTCATTAGGTGGGATGAATATTTACTTCTCTGGACAGGTAAAACAAACTAACACAAAGTTTCGCGCGACGCTTAAGGTTACAAACTTAAACGGGGATAGAAGAAAAATAAGTACGTGGAAGAGGAAGATAAAGTTCGGAATAAATACACTGCACCCATAATCCCTAATGTGATATTGGAAACTGAAATGTATGTCTCACTCGAGAGTCATGTTGCATAAGGGAACGCATATGTGAACTGGCTACAGTATTGCGCGCACTAAAATGACGCAATTCCGCCAAAGGGTATGATGCATGGTGCAGTGGTTTAGTCGCTGTCATTGACGCGCTTTGAGCCCTATGGTCTGAGGTTCGAACCCTGCCACCGCCACCCAACTTTGGTGGTTGGCATCCTTGATGTCGTCCGGTTCAATATCACGCCTAACCTATCGGGGCTTTAAGTGGTTCACCACTCCCAGTCTCGAGTCATAGGTTACCGGTTTCCGTCACTGAACAGCTTATCCTATTGACTATGGGGTTTACCCCGTCTGCTGTTCATCACATGAAAGTGTGTGATAAAAGAGTGCGAGTGAGTGTATGTATGAGATTTCGTGAATCGAAGTTTGAGTCAAGGTCTCAAAGTCATGATAAATCCATTTTTCTCAAAATACTGTTTTTCAGTTTATTCCAAGAAATTGTGCAGGTGGAACGGATTTCCTTCAGTACACGCACGCAGTCAGTCATATAGAGGCACATAACACTTATCATATCATATCGCAATTGCAACATTCTACTCTGATTCTATTACTTTTCTCCACTTATAATTGCATTCTCACTCAACATCCTGTCGATTGCAATATGTGCTGAATGTTTATAGTTGTTTTATGAGGTAGCCAAAATTTCTAACCTGTGTTTTCAAATCAGAAATGTTTTGCCTTCGGTGCGTCCTACTCCAATTTTATCTCTGTCTAATGAATATCCCATCGATTTTCTCTCAGACAATCCATTTGGGTCCCGGAGAGTACAACCCCTGCCCACTGGAACCGGTCGAGCATCAACCAGTTCATCATGCCGTGTTTAAATCAA
>UZAN01041188.1:23874-50350 GCA_900618425.1 Echinostoma caproni
GTATTCGAACGTTTTGGAGCGCTGTTGCTTTTGTTGACAAATCAGGACCAACATTCGTACCTGGATTAGACATGATAGCGAAAAGGTTGTGGGCTTAGTACTGCAATTGCCTGCTTTTGATTGCTACTTAGGTCGCGTCATACATATTCTAATCTGTACATACAGATTGGCCAAATGCCTGGCCGGCTAGTTGTTCCTGCCTCGATCTACACTAATCCAACGATAAACGATAAATTACTGCGCACACTTAATCGGTATCACCTGACAGTAATCCATGCTGCACAAACAGACGGGATCATGCCTAGAAAACAATTAGAATAACGAATTCAACCAGACTCGTTGACTGCTGCGATTCAGTCGATAGAGAGGGAGAGGAATGAGCCATTTCTATTATTCATCTTTGACATAGAGTTATTTTAGCTGATTAACCAAAAAATGTTTGTTAGAACCGAAAGAAGACAAATACTGCGAGATGTTAACATTTCTTTTAATCTCTTCAGTCGCTACAACGTAAAACAATCTGGTATTTATAGAAGCAAGATTTGATAACTACAGTGGTGAAAAATGTTTGTCTGTTGGTATCATGATGGTCTTAGTATGATGCTAAGATGTGTTTTCCGCATAACATTCTCCTTGTACACTATTTTTTTAGCAACCTAATCTCCTTGCTCATGGTTACAATGCTCCCATCGATGAAATCCAATTGAAATGAATGTGATTGGATTTTATGTACCCGTTAATTATTTATTTCTCTCCCCGGACAAAGCGTTTCGTCAACCGCAATTCCAATCAGTCTTGATTCTTCCAATATGCTAACCCAAAGATACTGATTAGTTCCGTACTCATTTCTGTGAAATACTACTTCAATATCGCACCAAACTGGCACCGACCCATTCAACAAGGTCTGCCAATTTTCTTCTCACATACAAACTATTGACGAATTCAACCGAATGCCCTTCTGTGTTTTTGACGACCTTATTTCACAGAAAAAGTAGGTCGATTCAACGCACCATTCCATCAACCCTGAAACTGTGTTCACATCTCATCGCTTGACCGCCTCAAAACTTTAGCGGTTGTAGCCCCCAACCTTATCTCTCACATTTTAGTTAATCTAGAAAATTTTATTGATTAAACCATGCAAATATTGCTGAAAACGTTGAGTGAAATAGCTGTCATTATACATGAGTTTTGGTACTAGATTTATTGAAGTATATCTTAAGTAACAAAATTAAATCTGTGTTTCCCGATCTTCGATGGATTACAGAAGGAGAAAAATTTAAAGTTAATCATTTTTGGAATCTGTCCATGCAGATTTGCAAAATAATGAGCAACACGGTTTTTTTCTATCATGATATTCAGTATAAAACAACTCAAGAAATATATTTCTTACCTTTAAAGATTTCCATTTCATTTATATGATGAATTTCGTCCCTTACAGCATCTGAAAAGCCAATAAACATTTTACATCAGTCTGGACTTGGTTGGGTCTTTTCAGCAGTGCGAATCCATGGATGCAACTTATGATAGAACCTGGAACCTCACTGGGGAAAGGGAAGCTTATTCTACTCATTTGTTCTCTAGGGAGGTGGTTAGACGGGTTTTCCTTTTGCCTGCACATGTTATAGCACAACTCATATTTTCAAGCTTGATGCAAGCATTACACTTCCCACATCTCGACCTTACCCTCCAAGATTACGTTTCGGTCGGAAACATTCCAAACATGACAACTGGTTGCACGAAAATTTGAGACCTCATTCAGTTTCAATGCGATGGAAATGTTTTATGACAACCTATAAAGAGCACTGTCAGCTGTTTCGTCCTGGTTGGGACTCGTCGGTAGTGCATAGTTTTTGTGTTCCTGACGGGACCCAAACCGTAATTCTTCGGGCTGGGACTTCAAACCCTTACCCTTGAGCTACACTCTCGACGGTCATTACCTTGTGCAAATGGCTCAATCAATTTCGAGTTTCAAGCTCATCAAGAGTTCCTGTTGATGACCATCAACAGTACCTGGTGACTGTGAAAAGCCGAATGGGCTAATCCAAACATTCACCGCCTCATTCAATTTCTTTTAAATATCATTTCTGGTATCACCCTGACGTTATCATAGAACAAGCAGTATACAATTGGTTAGCTGAACTTTGGTTTGGTAACTCCTGTTGCACGAATGAGCCCTACGATCGGTCGAAATCGAAAGTGAATAGCGTTCATCATAGTTAATCAATAAAACAAGCTTTTTAACTTACAGGTTCAAACCTTTCAACAGTGAATGAAACAGTGGATGCATTAACCACATAAGAACATGCGCTGCAAACAGGTTTCAAAAGCAAACAGGTTGTCCTTAGTGTTTGTTGTCGGCACCTACGTTTTTGTTCTGAGTTCATTTAAATACATTTCACAGTGGAATTACGTTATTCAAAGCGTAAGACCTAATTTACATTTTTTATGTCATTCTTTTGAAAAAACAAACAATTCGAATTTAGGACAATTTGGAAAAATTGATGACCAAATACGCCATACCTAGACCATCGTGTGGACTACCCCCGTATAGTCCGAAACTCACTTTGACCAGATTGGAACAAATTTATCCCCGGTTAGCTCCGGAAAGATTCTACACCGTTCAACTGCCTGAAAATCATCCGAGTTTCGATCAGCGACGTGCCGGTCTCATCCTCCGACAACACTTATCGAACGGGCAAATCAAAGCACTGTTTATTGCAGGCACAGAACAAAACAGTCCGGCCAATCGGTAAGTTGGCGCCGGGTTGCATCAGTCACTCTTTGTTTTGTGACAAAAATTTTGAGGAGATGGAGCTAATTCAATCTACGATTGGTTCAGCTTTCATGTATCGGTAGTAATTTACCATTTTATTATTACCAATGTCATCCTTGTTTTTTATTTCCCCGGACGTCAATTTTTTAGTAAGATGTTTTTGACTGGACAATGAAAATTAAAGCGAGTAAAGGTGCAAATCATCAAAACAAATTTGAAATAAAAAAAACAATATGCAATTGATTTGGAAGAAAATAATGCTTCAAAAGTCGGTAAAGTCAGTACAAATGCATGCTCGGGTCAAACAGGGAGTACTTATTAGGGAGTTCCGTTCAGACGAACTACGTTTATCTCAAGCCAAATCGTTTCAACATAATGATATTAACCTGGAATTTACCTTATATGACGTTTTACTGTTTAAGTGGAGGAAATATGATAAACACTTCTATGTAACTGAGAGTGCCATATATCCTTGTTTCCAAAAGCACCAAAATGACATCTGATACCACATCGACATCGGGATCTCTGAAAAACCAGGACTTAGTTTAGTCTGTCTGTCTGTCTGTCTGTTTGTCTGTTTGTCTGGCTGTTTGCCTGTGATATGCAACTAGCTATTGGAAGTCTTCATTGCTAGAAGTATCATGGAATCCAACAGTACTGAAATGAATAAGTACTATTCATTACTGCAACGCTTTTCCGGTTCAGCAACACTCCAGTTTGAATTTAAAATAACAAGGCACACATCGAATTAGACACACACACACACACATGAAATACCATTTTTTATGTATCCATTTTATTGGCAATCAAAACAAAATGCATACAAACATGACACCTGGAAAATTACAAGTCCACTGAGGGCATCCTAGAACAGTCAACTTCACTTCAGGATTTTTCGACACACTCCATTTTATCACTGGAATGAATAACAAAATTCGATAGAATTGAACCATTGTTTATAACTCACTTTGACGTTTGCACCGTAATCTACGCAAGCCCCAATTTCAGATAATTGATTAGGTCAAATGCCTCATTTGAGATTGTAAGAACTCAAAGCGGCAACGCCTTGATTAGTTTGTGTGGTATCATTTGAAAGGCGATCGTTTCGTTATCGACAAGTTTTGTTTGAGAATATGCCAAATTCTTGGTCAAAACATCACACTTGAATACATTTTTTCATCATAATCAATTGATTAAAACTCCGAAAACTCAAGAACAACTCACTTATGCATAATGCATGCTTGGTGGCGACTTGCTGATTAAGTAGGATCTGGTTTATAGGGAACTGGCAAAGCATACCTAATAGTTAAGTTGTGGGCATCTTTCTGTAATCAAATTGGTGATAGTAGATATTTTGACTGTCTAGTTATTTCGCACTGCTTGTGTTACATGAGGATATATCATATCCAACGCTCACCACAATTGATTTTCCCCAGAAATCATAGCATCGAAATTTCAGTGTTTGAAAAGGAATGCATCTCCAAGGATAGATAACCTCCATCCACAAACCCTTATCAACCTAGCGAGTAACTTAGCTACACTAAGCGAACTATTCCAAGAAATGCTCAACAAAACTTTGCGCCCACCAACGTGGAAACAAGGGATAATTTCTCTCATATACAAAGGTGGTTGTCGTAGTGACCCAGATAACTACCGCCCCGTTACTCTCTTCCCTGTATTATCCAAAGTCATGGAATCCATTGTTGCAGATAATGTGATGAGTCACTTGGAAAAATACAATGTTATCCACTGCTCATCATGGGTTTTTTCGCAGGCGATCGTGTACCACTAACCTGCTTCTGGCCCGAGAAGAGTGGAAAAAGCAGCTGATCACGGTGATGTAGTGGACGTCGTGTACCTCGACTTCTCCAAAGCATTCGACTGAGTAAATCATAAGGTAATGCTGAGGAAACTACACAACTATGGAATTCGAGGACTTGTACTGCGCTGGAAAGAAGAATTTCCTCGACAGCACACCATGGCAGTTTGCGTTTCTGGGTCACTTTCTGATTCCATCAGCTTATCACGAGGAGTTCCACAGGGATCCGTGCTTGGCCCTCAACTTTTCCTTGTTTTATTAATGGAAATTCTGCGGCTACAAACGTTAATGTTTGCAGACAGTGCAAAAATATGGAAAACGGGGAAAAAACCAGAGGACTCGCTAGAAATTGAGAGAACACTTAATACTGCCTATCAATGGTTGATCGAAAACGATATGGAATTCAATGCATCAAAATGTAAGGTCGTATCCCTTTGCTACAAAACGCGGTTTCCGTATTTCCTGGGAGATCAACAACTTCCGTATGTTTCGAATGAGAAGGATCTCGGTGTGATTGTCCAAGACGACTTAAGTTATTCTTTAAGCTGCTCACGGGCGTCGTCCACCGCTGTAAGACATGTTGGTTTGCTAAAAGGAGTATTCGGCAAATTTGAACCTACGCTGTTTCCACGGTTGTTATCAGCCCACATTCTGCCCCAAATGGAGTATGCGATTCATGCATGGAATCCATGGCTGTAACGCGATCGGAAGACTTTGGAACGTCCACAAAGAATGGCTACCAAAATGGTCAAGGGACTGCATTCCAAGAGATATGCGGGAAGACTGGAATCATTGCAACTGCAGTCCCCACAGTATCGCTGCATTCGAGGGAACTTGATCTTGGTGTATCAAATAATGCAGGATCCAGATCACCCATGTCGTTCATTCTTTGCCTTTTTGCCCAACACTCACCTGAGGGGGCACTCGTGCAAATTATTACTGCAAAATTGCCGACTACAATGCCGGCGTCATTCATTCGCCCTCAGAGTGTGCATTACTGAGAATTCTCTACCGTCACAAGTTGTTTCTGCGTCCACAACTGATTCATTCAAGCACAAACTGGATGAAGCTCTGAAGAGTCTTAAATTTCAACATCCGTAGAAGTGCACGAAACAAGGATAAGTTTTGATATTCATCTACTTTCTATGAACCGTGAATCGATTCGTCTGTGCTAAACCCTATGGCACTAGAAAAGCAACCGCTTGTATTTCCCATAATAAGACTGACTTTGATTGTAAGGATACTAATGTAATGGACAAACATAGGTTTTTGTTAGGCTTGAAGACTTATTTATATAACTTTGCGTGTCAATCAGTAAATCAAATACAAACCCGTTAGGTTCTGCGTCGTCTTTGTACTTTATATTTGACTTTAGTAAGTTATAGACCAAGTTTCAGTCAAATAGAGAGAAGTTCTTCTGTGTGGAACCAATTTTTTAAAGGGACCACTGATTCACCCACTGCCTCACAGCTCAATGGCAACAACATAATTCACAATCTTGTCTAGCGCAGATGCATATTTTCCAGCCTCGGATTAGCGGATTCAACAAATCGCCATTGGTCACGGTGCACCGGCACATTGTGCGATTACTCTGTCTCGTTACTACACCATCCGCACCCACTAATCGACCACCAGAATAGTCTTCTGGTAGCAGCAGATGAGCGAAATTAAAATAAAACCTTCAGAGATAGTATTTGGATGACCGTGTTTAGTCATTTTTGAGATGCCCAAATCCCAACATCACATTCTAAGGACCACAGGTTTGATTCCGAGCTTATCAGTAGAACGGTGCTCAGTTTTCAACATTTGAAACGGATGATAAAAATTTTGTTGTTGTTGTTGTTGTTGATGATGATCGTCATCATCGAGTGCTTGCGAGATGTGTTCAAGCAACTCGACTGGAGCCGTGATTACACCAAATTTATCTTCACAACTAGTAAAACACATCACCCACATGCGTCGCTCATTACTCTGAAAGGTTAATTGGACCGGCATTAACCGGGTGTTGTCTCAATCGACTGAGTGCAATGTGATGCCTTTCAGTTTCAGTTTTATTTAACGTCCATAGCGTATCATTCGATCGTCTGTCGGTTGATGTTTGGTGGCTTTCACAAAATGTCGCAAGTGGGTTACATACGATGACAGAAAATTTCACAATACACGATCAAAATGCCTAATAAACAATTTTAGTAATTATGGAGACCCTATTGTATGCCGTAAAAGAAGATATTCCCCCATCGNCGTTGTTCTTTACAAATTTTTCGATGTTGTTTAGCTTTTTACTCTTTCCCCTTCTGCCTTTGCTCTCCTGAGACCGTTTTTGTCTACACGTGCCCATGGGCTTTTCTCTGCCAGTCAGCCACCAGCTCCCCTATTCAAACAAAAATGATACAAATTCTTTATCAGCATCGAACACCGCAATCACCTGTAACACCTGTAGTGTTTGATATAGCTAGATGAGCCCATTCGAAGGTCATTGGCATACGGCCCACTTATGGTCTTCATGCACTTTTCGGTCATGCGTTCGACTTCTTGAACATTCGCTTATTCTGCACATGTAAAATGCAATCTATTTGCGGGGAGAACTTTTCCATGATGACTGGCAAAACATATTGAATAGCTGTTTCTTCCCTGTTTCGACTCGTCCACAAAGCGTGCTATTTGTATTCCTATCGGAGTCAGGAAGTTTTAGCGCGCTCTTCCAAATACAACAATGTAACTGAATATAGACACTCGACGACGGTTCTGATCGTTTATCATGTGGCTCGCCAGAAAGTGATTCAGCCCCCGGCTTGGGGTCTCCGAATCGAATCCATGCATAGGCAGTAAGTATTGGGCACCATTAAACAGTATCACCAAGAAGGAATTAGCTGTTCACTTGTCTCTGTCGGTCCCTATATAATCAATTCAGTTTGTTTTAATGATTTTTTAAAATATTTGCAAATAACTGATGACGTAAAATAGCCTCTATATCAAGGATAGGGTTAAAATTGCTGTTCTTTTTAATAGTTAAAAACCGAAAAACATGATGCAGGTGATTCAGGGTTTGATATATTTTGACGCTTTTTCAAAACTGAACAATAAGAACACGGCTGGTTTTAATAATCGATGAAAATGATTTAACAGAGATTGAATATGTCCCAGTGTCTTCTCTTCTTCTTCTTCCTCTTGATATCTTTATTTCTTCCTGAAGAAGATACTTTCTGCTGATCGCTTCATCGCTTCACAGTTCTCTCTGTTCCAGACCGGGTTGGTTAGCGCGTCTATCGTAGTTTCTTGTGAATGCGCGTCAATCGACCACAAACAAGTAGGAGATGATTAAAGAAGTCAAATATATTTACCGCCATTTTGGCAATAGACAATCAATCTATACTACCATGTACAGTTTTGGTCTCGGGAAGGACACGGCTATAACAGGAAATCAGATAAACGTGATATTTTGTAATCCGTAGAAAGTTAGTATTATACGATCCAACGGAGGAGGGATTAAATTGCGACACGTGTTGCCACCAATGGTGATCTTGGTGTGAGAGGTTTGATCCTGTTAGTATCCGTTGGTTTTCCATGATGTGCATGCCTGCTGTGGCACGTGTTTACGTGTTCCTTTGATACAGTTTGCATTTGACTGCATGTGTCAGTTCGCTATTTGGTCAGGATGAAATCCGGTGTTTCACGTAACCGAGTATTGATTCTTTTTTCTGGTTACTGTGAGTATAACGAAAATCCGATGATGCTCATTAGCATCTCGGACCGCGTTCGCGTAAGTCATCGACGTGTGGACGAGGAAACACATTCACACACACACACACACACATACACACACCGGTACTTCGCTCTCGCACTCGTGTTTGCTCGTATGTGTGCTCTCCGAACTGCACACTTATTTGCGTACACGAAGGTGCGACTCTCAAATATGCGTACACATGCGCGCGTATGTGGTTAGAAATACGATGCAACTTCTAAAAGCATATATATATATATATGTATATATATAATCACAAAAGTGTCAAAATGGTGTTCTGAATAGCGACAACCTGTTCCATTTAGTCTCGACGACTGATGTTCAGACTTGCAGTCGTTGCTTGTTCTCACATGATCACTGCCCTTACCTCGTCGTTTCCATGTCCGATTTGATCTTGTTTTGTTTTACTTTCACCATAGAGTTTGGAGACAAGCGTTTGATGGTTACCATGTTTCTGTTACCCTGCCTAATGCGGCTATTATACGATAGCTCTTAAATCCTAGAAATCAACGTGGAAACATATTATTGATTCAGAATCCACAAGTAACTGACCGGCGACATACATAAGTGTGAGGATGAGTGCTATGCAACTGTTCGGTTAAATGTTTTCCATCCTTTGAAACACTTTCGTAATCTGAGGTAGCAAATACTTACTGGATGTTTCATTCTTTTAAACTCATGAGTAAATTTGTATGCAACCCTTAAATTCACAGAATCAACCCAGAAAGTCAACTATATTATTGATTTCTTTCGATTGTATATGTAAGAGATCGTGATTTCGGTTTCTCAGCTCAATGAATCACTGGTTCGAACGGACACGTATCGTTTGTCCACTTTTGTGCCCTGATTAGCTAGGTATTTAAAGCAACCAGGTTGCGGTTTGTAAGTTTAACATTTATCACGTGATTGCATGAGAATTGCTATCATACTACACACAAAACATCCTTATTGTATCATGCACGTTATTTGATACTGAAAAGAGATATCACATTTTGTAACATGAGACAATATTTTCATATATTTGTTGTTTGCATTTATTATCAAGTAATCCGCGATCATAAGTTATTCTGTGAATAGCCGAATAGAGACGAGTTGAACTGATGCGTCTGGCTGCCTGTCTGTCAATCCTAACTTAGTCAAAGTATTCCGTCAGAATCCATCACGTGACCCGTTGTTCAATGTACACACTTTTGACCTTGCCTTCATGGCTATTCTGACTACTCAACCCANCAATTGAGCCACTTGATTCAAACATGTATGTGCGTTGCTGTCTGAGTTGATCGAGAGAGAAGAGTCACGTGACAAGTGCACCTCACGGACCTCATTTTAGACCCGATGGACGGAAAAAACCACTCATTCAGATTGGTTTCAACATCCGATTGGGTGTGTTCCGTACCAAAGGGAGCGAAAACCAAATCAAGTCAGACAGGTGCTGCATGTACCAGAGGGTTTCATACTCACCTACCAGATAATGAATATTTCATCGATAACGTAAAGAGCAAATATGGAACAAAATTAAGTAGGTAAAAAGTACGTTGGCGGAGAGTTTATTCAGATTCCTTGTGAATTCTGATTGAACTTAGTATGGGTTAATTTGATACAATAGGTAGGAAATTAGAAAACTCAAGTTACGTGTGACCGGGTTGAGTAAAAGAAGGAAACGATAAGGATTAAGTGTAGGACCTTGTTTGAAAATTTGCGGTACCTATTTCAATGCACATATTAGGTGTAACGAGATGTATGTGGGAAACGCAAACGAGAGGCGAATTTTTTGAGAGAACCAGAGATAAATTTTGAGTCTTTTGAAAACTTTAGTTGGAAGATTTCTGGTGGATTTATGGCGGTAAGGTAACATGGTTCGACGCTCAAGCGATGAAGTTTTCTGTTGTATTACAGAACAATGATCCCTGTTTAAAGATATAAATGATAAGAATACGTTCATCTGCTGCTATCAAACTGTAACTCAATTTGGAAAGTTATTTACACTGGGTATGGTGTAGTACGATCTGCTATTATCTTGCTAATTTTTCCGGGCCCCTAGAGCGTGCGCAGGAGGGAGGCTAATCAAAAGGCCATTATGTGATAATGTGATATTGAGGTGGCAGGTATATTTCGAAAACAGAGCCCTCAGAGAGATGAGCCTTACCCGCTTGACCAACGCTGTAAAGAAAAAATCTTGGGCTTTGAAGAGGTAGCACTATTGTGAGGATGAAAGCATTCCGATTGTTTTCTTAGGAAGTAAGCCGTTAAGTGTTGGTTTCAGTCAATCAATTCGATTCGATTGATGGAAGACTATTCAAGTGTACAATCAACTGAAGTTACCTGAGGTATTAATGTATGTTATATTTCACACTAGTGTGGATCTGAGCTATGCTCGGCAAGTCATGACACAGTAATCATTTTGGCAAAAGAAATAGTTCGTAATAAAGCCGCGTTAAGCAAACAAAACCGGGGTATTTCTTGAGGATTAGCCATCGGGTAGCCCGGCCAGGAAAGCAGCGAGACGGTAGCTAGTCAGTCTTTTGATCATGAGCCCTTTGTACGTGGTTCACACTTGTCGAGTGTCAAATATCTATTCATTGTTTAGCTAATCTAGTAATCATGGAGATCAGGATGGTTTGGTGCCTTCTGTTATTTCTCTCCTTAGGATATTTAAAACCAGGGGTTTTCTGGCTTTCCTCGATCGGTTAGCTGCCCACAATTCATCAGCTCGTTTATGGCTATTTTACTGAATGTGGACGGTAATCTTTAGTTCGACTTTGAATACTGAATCAACATGTAAGTGCCCTCATTGTCTCGGAGGTCAGTTGATGTAACTCAAAGGATTGAGGGGAATCAAAGTAAAAAGTGATTTTCGGATGCATGTATGCGACCCATGGTTCAATAACTGGATGGAATTGCACATCTGGGTGAGCCCTCCCCCTCCAGGATAGTGCGACAATCATCAAAGCACACAGACGTACCTAACACAGCCAATAATATGGGAGAGTGTTGGCTACTAGAAAAACTGAATAATTTCCTCAGCCTGAATAAATAAGTGATAGGTTTGAAGAACAAAAATTCGTTCCTACTGCAGCTTGCAAATCAAACAGTTCAAAATCTGGTTCATAACTTCTGACTTGAGAAAACATCTGATTACAAATGCAACGTCACTGCGGTGGTGACCTGTGGCACAGTAGATATACGGCTCAAGTTGTGTTTATGCCCTGTTTGGATTCGTGCTAGACTTACGTTCCGAGGACTGGTTCATTTAAACCGGCTTGAGTTCATTCACATTCATATTCAACAGTGTTGGTGGGGTGTAGACAAAGGAGATCATTCTCACTCCCTAAACAGCTAGCATCATTTGCATGGATTTTTAATGGTGGAAATCAGATATCACTTCTGCCTGCCTAGATGCGCTTTCGAACGAAAAAGAAAAAAGAAATTCGAACAGTTTTTAGTTGCTTAAACTATTTCCAACGAAAAGTTGACGTGACTTTCGATATAGTGTGTGATACAAAAATATTGGTTCTTTGAATCCATTGTTTTTCTCAAAATAAAAGAAAATTTTCATTTTGAAGCGCGAAAGCTGCACGGGGAAAGCAGCTCGAAATAAACTAACAAAGTCACTACACGCTGTGCGAAATGAGCGATGGGCTTGATGCATTATGCATACTATGCAAAACTGACGATTGAGACTTCCAGTAACTCTATGGAAGAGTGTACTTTTGAAATGGTAACTGAAAAACCAGACACTGGAACTGTCTTTTTTTCAACAATGCTCCGACTATTGGATAAAACAGTACTGGCATCTAGTTATGCCATTCGATCACTTCCTCGTTATGAATGAGATTGAGTAGATGTTTAGTGGACTTAGTGGATTATTGAGGAAAATTTTACAGGAAACACGAGAATCAGAGTATTGCGGAAGGTAAAATCATCAAAAAAGAAGAATCACAAAGAAGTTTAGATTGTCAGGGCAAGTATGAAAACAAGCAACTGCTGGGCTTTCGTAGCACTTTCTGCATGGTGCACACGAGAGACTGCAATTTAGTTTATTCGCATCTTACTCACAATTACTTGTGAGTATGGGTGTGGGATAATTGATATTGATTGATTTGACTGACTACCCTTCGGAATTCACCTTCACGCGTAATCTTCAGTTAATCGATTCAACCCTACACTCAGAAGCACTAGAATCGAGTTTCGCCCTTATTAGAGCTCATCAACAGTGCATATCTACCGTCCCATCCGGGAGTTGAACTCCGGGGAAATCGCATGGAAGGCGTGTGCGTTACCACCGTGCCAACCAGTTTATACCTTGGTTGAACCGAATCGACAATTCATGTTTGTTCAGGTGTCTGTCGTCTTCAGTGATAGTCAGTCACTTCATTTGAAGATAGATGATAATCTGATAACTCTGATCGAAAGCCTCCAACCAAGTCAGGACTTCCATGCAGGTTACGAGCCGACTTACCACAAACCCTCGCATGCTTGATTGATAATTCGCATTTAACTTGCATAAGTAACTGTTCCTAAACAACGGGAACACCTGAAGGAAAACCGAATTTAAAAAAATAATATTTAGTCAGCTGCATTGTGGCAGGTTCATTCACATTGGTCAATCCCAGCGGGAATAGAAGCGTTTTACGCAAATATACGCTCTCTTTTGATGTCGGATACTTGTTTACCATTGTAACTCTGTTAAAGATAGTGAATTTTACTAGACAATATATAACTCCAAAGATCGCCATATAGAGGTTTTATTAACAAAACTTAAAAAAAAACAATTCCGTGAAGTGAATAATTTTAAATTAAGCGAACGTAGAAGGATGGTGCGGCCATAAGATCATCAGTTGAAATACTATTAGCAAACACATTTTTAGCTGGGACCGAGTTCAGACCACAAAATGGATCCAATCAATAGCCTCCGCATGAACTCAAGCGGGATAAGTTGGTCATGCCGAAGTGAATCTGAAGCTAATTTGGGTGGAATAAAAACTCTGGATACGCAAATGGAGACATCTACCCGAAATCATGAATACGTGCTATTTCGAGATGACTGTTTTTCCAGTCAGGCTCTAATTTTTAAGTAATTGAAATCTTGGAGACTGAAACATTGATTACATTGAAGCCCACCCATATTTTGCCTGTAACGCTGAAATGATTGATTACTATATTAGTACATTTTTGATGTTACAGGATTCCTATTTTAGCCATCATTTTGGTCAGTAAGCCGAATGGAAACGTTTATTTCAGTTTCTCTTCTATGATTACACTATCATTCTTTCACTTCTATCCCTTGTTGTGATTATACTTCTAGCGCATTAAATTTGAGATGCGGGGATCGACTGGTTGCCATTTCTGGGTTTCCGTTGAATTGGCGTACCCTGGAATTACACCGATTTGGTTTGTTGGATGCTGAAGAACTCAAAGGTCTTCAGTTCAACGCGAATCTGCATGATTTGGCACGTCATCTGTTGGACGAACCTTATCGACTGGATCGTTATGGTTCTGATCCTAAAATCAATAGGGCAAAACCTTTGTTGGTGTTGATTAGTCGAAAAAAGAATGTTGAATTGCATGGAAAGCGTGGCAGCGATGGCTCAATCACTCATAGCTCTAAACCTGACAAGGTACATTTCGTCTCATTTTGTTCAAATTACATTGTTTTGCAGACGGAAGTCTTATGTTTGAATTGTAAAAGGTTTAGCAGCCTTATTTTTGTTCGTTCGCAGTTCCGTAAATGTTTCTTCTCTGGTCATGGTGAGATCCCTATCGAGAGTTATTTGATCCAAGTCTGACCCCGTCGTGAGTTTAGACGAATTCGGTCTTGGTAAACTCACCTATGCGGCTACTTATTGTAATGATACTTTAACTATATGTCATGCGGTACCGACCAATGACCATATTACGGATTTGTATTCGATGGATTGTGAATCATTCTGTAAAGAATAAAATCCACCTTAATTTCCTAATCGTTCTGAATTCATTTTACCCGTTTATTGTTCTGTTCTTCTGAATGATTCTTTCACCCTTCTATCTTTCCGCTACCAAGATCCAGAGTAGCGATATTCAATGATTATTTCAAGTTACTGACTGCTTACAGTGTTTGTATCAATTTTCTTTTCCAAATAGAAAGCTTAGACAGTTCTTTGGGTACTCTGCTCCTTTTCTGTTTCTCACTGCGTTGAACCACCTTTCCTCCATTGTTCTCCAGTAATTTCTCATGGACTGTTAGTAAAGGATTTTAATTTTTTTTATAATCGTCGTCAGTTATGTTGCTTTGATCCCGCCTCATTAAATTAGTGCATGGAGTTTGTGATTTACATGTGAATGCGTGTAAAGTTCTCAAATTTTTCACTCATTAACTTCATGATGATATTTCAAATTGCCACTATAACTTCGAAACTCGTTCTCTTTACCATTTTGTTCCTAATACAACAAACATGTACGGAGATTCTACAATGCACCATTTTTCTGCTGTGCTAGTAGATAAAGATCTGGTAACTGGTGAACTGCGTGCCCATTATCACTGAACCACACGAATTTTCCCTGCACATGTAATGCTCTATTCATGTACCTGTATCACAATCAGTTAATTGTTTTGCTGCTGTTATCTTCCTACTTGCACAAGCTTGACAAGACATAACAAAATTCTCATCAGCAGATAGCATCACAACTATCGCAGATGGGGGCTAAGTTCAAAAAATTAGATCAATACTTTCTCATGGTGATGTTGGTGAGATGAATTGCTTTGGCTAATTCCCCGCCACTTCCAAGCACGCTGTTGCATAAGATACTAAAACACTGAAAGAAGGTTTCATCACTCAATAATTTAATGCTTATAAAATGAATGGTAGTTACCGGGGGGGGGGGGGAGNGGGGGGGGTAGTGAAACTCAATCAACAAGGCCATAACTGTCGGCTGTATAATACGATCAAGAGAGATAAGTATTGATTGAATATATCCCGATTTAAATCTGTCAACGGACTTTGTACTGCATTGCACCAAATAAAATTGAAGATCGATTTGAGACAGATGTATCATTCCTATTTGTTACGATACCGGAATTTATCACATTGTGCATGTCTGGCCAACTAACGAAGCGTTTGTTTTTTGTTGTTGTAATCATGAATAAATGTACTCGATGCCCCTTTAATTTATGCACCGGGATCCTTTCCAGACTGGTACCTCAAAAGACACATGCGACGTCCTGTATCGTGAAACAGTTCTTGACGCCTCGAATCCAGATTCCGGTCTTGGATTGCAACTGGGATTTGATGAGGGTGAGTTGTAAACAACATTATTTGAGTTTCTGTTCCCGGTAGTCTACTCAGCCGAGCTTGCCTGCAGTGATTTTTTGAGTTGGCGTTCACATCCTTACTACTCGATAGTAGTAATAAATTGTCCAACAAAATGTGCTGTTGATGTCACGTCCAATTGTCCGTGTTTTGTAGATGCAAATGGTGTTTACATTGTTTCAATATTTCCCAACAGTCAAGCTGCAGTGGATGGAATTCTACGAGAAGGTGATCGTATTACCGAGGTGAGTAGAACTATTATTCTTCTCAACATTGTATGTATCTATTCCCATCCAATTCAAGGAATCTTCTCAGCAATGAGCATCTTAGCGGGGCCTTCAAATTTGTCCGCGCTGTTGTTTTCCGTTCGATCATTGTCACATAGTCACTGACATTCCCGTTGTTTTTATACTTCAAATCGCTTTGTGGGTCGTTTCCATAGATACATTGCACAATTACGATGACGCTAATCGCGAAATTCCATAACGCCTTCATGACAAACTTTAAGAACTGTAATTTACCTCCTGAAGTAATTAAATTTGAAAATCAGTGAAAAATAAATACAAAAAGGTTCGCAGAAAATCTCCCAGACATTGGAGGAAGCATCAAGGTGCTTGGAGAGTAACACTGCGTCAAAGAGCTTTGTCACAACTCTGCATACCCATCAATATCAGCAACAACGTCCGTTCGTTGCTTGGAAAATTACCAGATATATCTGATCTTCTGCGCCGTATGGAATTTTCTAACTTAGGCGCAATTCTATTACAAGAGAATTGGTTACATAGAGGAATTGATGAACAGATTACTAAAATCGATGGCTTCACTGGATACCGAGTCCAGCGTTCGGCAACGTATTAGAAGCGTGGAGCAGGCCTGGTGACTTATATCAATAACAGTTGGCTCAAGAACGTGAAGCAAACGTTTTCTCATTCCACTGATCACATATGTACCTCCGTACATGAATGTGAGCCAAAGCACCTCAGTAACTATCATTCGATTGTCTAAGCAAACATTTATATTACTCCTTCTTGTCCCACAGAGGAACTTCTTCATTTTTCAGATACTATTTCCATAGCTTTAATGAGTTATCTTGATTTCTTGCTATGTATCGTCTGTGGTGATTTCGATCGTGTTGCTATCTCATTCTTGTCTGCTCTGGGTTTGAAAAAATAGTGAGTTTCCCAACAAGACTAAATGCTCATTTAGACAATTGTTTTGTAAATAATATCAGCTTTTTTCCCGCATCTTCCTGTTCCCCTCTTGTGTCTTCACACCATTCCCTTGTTAAATTTTCTCCAAAAGTGTACTGCAAAGTCAATCACATATCGTTCACAAAAAGCCGTGACATAAAAAGAAGAGGACGTCAATGTAACCAAGAGAACCTGAAAAAGCTCAATGTGATGATCTCGCAGGCGAACTTCAGCGTGTTTGACAACCTCAATCCTTCCATCCGCTGTGATCACCTTACGTAGTATCTGAACTTCTGCTACGATATATGCTTCCCCTGGGAGACGCTACACCTTCGGTGTGATCGCATCTCGTCTCTCCATCTGAAGCAGTTGTGTCAAAGCAAGAAAAGGGCATACAAAAGAAAAGACCTTCAAAGAGTGAAACTCTTATCTCTTACTATCAAAGGTGAACTACCTCGAGTGAACGGCATTTACACTCGTACACTCTTGCACAACGAAACCTGCCGGGAAACCTGGGACACCATCAAGCAACTGAGTGTCAGTCCTCAACGTGTCTCGAACAGCAATAGACGTTGAGGAACTAAACAGATCATTCAACAAAAGTACCAACACGGGGACGGGGTCAATCATCACCAGTGCGAATATCGACTCCAGCAATGAAGAACCCTCTACTATTCGACAACAGGATGTTCTGAAAGAGTTTCTCTCACTCAAACCCAATAAATCACCCGGTCCCGATAGGTTAGAGACTGACATCCTTAAGGAGTGCGCTCACACAATTCCGTCAGCGCTCACAGCTCTGTTTAACCAGTACTTGGAAAACGGAATTATACCGGATTGTTGCAAAGCTGCCACCATCGCTCCAGTGACTAAAAGAGGCACCTCAAAATTCCGTCCCATTGCATGTATGTCTGTTGTGTTGAAGCTTTTCGAGAAGTTGCTTCTTCAAGGAATGTCATCTCAGCTGAATGTGAAGGACCAAAACCAATTTGCGTACCGTCGCTCTCGCTCCACACCAGGTGCCCTAGCTTCTCTGGTTCACTACATTCTGTCAGCAATTGATGGAAACACGAAAGCTGTCAGAATTTGTTTCTTGGATTACAGTGACGCCTTCAATTGGGTTGACAGGTCCACGCTGTTAAATATTTCGTCTTCCAACGGAATATCACAAACTATTACTGCAGTATCCACTGACTGTTTCATAAATCGATCAAAGTTCATACGTTACCTTGGTCGTTCCTCTTCTTCCTTAATTTCTACACTAGGCGTATTGCAGGGTGCCATTCTATTCCCGTTTTTCTTTTCCACTTGTATTTCATCCATGCCTACTTTTCAAAATTACCTGCTCAATAAATATGTGGACGATGTTGTGGTCGGAATCGCTCACCCCGATGCCCCCACTCTCCAACTTGGCCTTACTAACCTTTCTGAGTAGTTCACTGAGCATAAATGAATTCTCAATTCCTCTAAATGTGTAGAAATGCTGTTATGTGACTGCATTATGGCCAACGAGATAAATATCGGTATTCCATTGGCTAACCTGAAGGAGTTACAACTACGCTGTACCTTCAACGTTCTGTTTAGTTTCAACGGGGAATTGTACAGGAAAACGGACGGAGTTGCAATGGGCCCACTTTTGGCTGACATTTTCAACACAAAATTAGAAAACCAGGAACTCTGAGATACCATAGAAGGTTTACCATTCTATTGCCGTTACGTTGACAATTTTCATATTAATTGCCGAGAATATACTGTTGCAAACACACTGCAAACCAGCACGTTTAACCAAGCTCACGACGCGCTCCATTTTACTTCGGAAATGGAAACGGCCAACACATCCACTTCCTAGATGTTCATCTTACCAAGCACTCGGGCGGAACAATTAGTAGAGTAGTCTACAGGAAACCCACATGGACAGCTCAATGCACTCATTTCGCCAGTTTTGTACCATTGGGGCGTAAGCGAATCCTCATCCGATCCCTAGCTGCTCGCGTCAGAAATATATGTTCAGCAGAAAACCTGGAGTTAGAATTGAACCGGCTCAGGTAAGCCCTATTAAACAATGGCTATCTTGAGAGATTCATTGAAAAGAATCTGTGTGACAGAGCCAAGAGAACAACAGTGACTACAGTAAGACAAAAGCAAATCTATATACGCCTCCCGTTTGAATGCAATTTGTTAACAAGACACCTAGATAAGTCACTCGCTTGAACGTTTCCTGCGGCCCGGTTACCTACATAATTCACCAGCCGATCTTTGTTGTCATTGAATCCCAAAGACAAATTGCCTATCCTCACCTCCTCCATGTTGACCTATTTTCTTGTTTGCTTAAGTTCGGCAAGCTACATAGGCAGGACGATCAGGCAGTTTTCTCAAAGAATGAAAGAACACAAACCGGCTTGGTTAAACACAGGAACCACAAGGACAGTTTCGAGTGCAATCACGGCGCACCTCGTAGATACTGGACATCAGATAACTGAGGATGCGTTCAAAATTACCTACAAGGTACCCCCAAACCCCTCCAAACCCCTCCGACAGCGCCATCTTGCAACAGCAGAGGCGGTAGCAATAAGGTTATTGCGAACAACTCTATGCTCACAAAAGACAATTCGTCAAAGCCCTACAGTTACCCTGGTCCAGACCCGACACTGAAGGTCAATTAACCCATGACGCTTCTCTGATCTGAGAATGCAGTGTGCAGCACTCACGCACACAAACACAGACACACATACACAAAGTGAACGATTCCTCACATTTTATTGTTCTTCCAACCCTTAGGCTTTTCTCCTCATGTAAAGTGTAACGGCATGATAATGAGTTATTGAAAATAATTGTTCGCCTGAAACTGTGTTTTAAATGTGAGTATGGGCATATTTCGAAATTTGGATCATTTAAATGATAAAAACTTTTCAGTTCAATGACTGATGAAAGATGGCTACAAAAACTTCTTGGTAGCATGCAGTCCGTGATCTGTGTTGCAAACTCAGGTGAGCCATGATCGGCACATACTCAGTCGCGCATTTTACCGTCCATCCGAAGTAACGGTCTATTTAAACAATCATGAATCTTGTCATGTGTTACGTTTGGGTGTATCAATTCACCCGCAGTTCCGTCGACACCGAAATCGACAGAGCAACTCAAAAACTGTCACAAAAATGTCGAAAAACCTCCTCAAATGCTTGAAAAACGTGATATCGGGAAATGTAGCGGACTCTAATCCCGATCTATTAAGATTACGAAACATGTGGTCAAAACGCAGCACACAGTGGTCTCAATTCGTTCTTTCGAACCTTTGTTGCGGAGTTGTACTCCGAAGTTGCCAACTTGTTTACACTAGTCATTTTATGTAATCTCCTGCTCTGTACCCAGAAGTTAATAACACAGACGCTCTACCTCTATTGACAATCCCTCAGTTTCGTTCTTGTGTACACTGTCCTAGTTGCTTTATGTTTGTTTGTTCACCACAAGTTTGCATTAATTTCAGATCGAAAAAGGTGTGCCAGATGGTAATAATTCAGTAATTATGTTCTTTCTGTACGGACCGAAAATAGATTGAAACGGGCTGAATGGGGTTGCTAGTTGTTTCATAGCTGGCAGTTGCTTGTAAAGTTTGACCTGAATCCCAGTTCTAACCCATAATGTTTTGACCGGCACTATAGAGCCCTGAAAAATACAGGTCTTTCAATTGACAGTTGTTATTTATTTGAATGGGACTTTCCAAAAATAAGTATTCTTTTTTGGGTTAGTACAGTGCCTACTTGAGGTGCACTTACAATACAATACAATTTGAAGTAACGTCTGAAAACATCCTCCGAAGGAGCTCAATTTTCTAGACCTTCAAGGAGTTTTGCTGCCACATAGATTGACGGTCTATATTTCGCTTGGATTCACAAATTCGGCTTCTAGTTGTCGTTATATTCTCAACCTCAGGTGATCATGTTGTCAGTGATTCCGTCATATAGCTATTCCGGAGAAAATTGAGCGATTTGAAGAGATTGAATGGGATTAAACGAATGACGTCTAGGAGAAGAACCGGAGGAGAATAATGCATGGAGTTCTGCTATTTAAGTTTACCAAGTACCACTTGATCATGCCTATCATAACTTGTGACTGTTATGTGGTCAGCGCGGAAATTGTTTGTGCAAAATTTCCTTAAAACCCGCTAAAGTTGTAATCCACTTAGGAGTAGTTTTGTTTTGGTGCGCATGGAGCTTGAGATAAGCCAGTGCTTATCTTCGTACCTACGTGTAACGCGTTTGGAATGCAGCCAAATTTGGACTCCGAATTTCAGGCGATGTTGGAAATAGGCCAGATTGGAGTATAGCTGTCCTTCTGATGATAGTGAAAAGTCTATCAATCCTACTTCGTGCTCTACTACAACTACTCACAATGATTAAATTACACACTCATTTGGCTCTTGAAGGGGAAACCTCGAGAATCCGTAGACCCCTTTGTCACCAGGACTTGATATTGATTATAAAACCTCACTAAATAACTTCATCCCCAAAACTGGTGAATTTCTGATAAGAATTAACTCCCAAACTTCATCTAATGGGTGTTAACTTTGTAAACTGATAAGCTATTGAAAGATGTTACATGTACTAGTTGAATACTCATTTATGTGCATGCGCCACACTCCTAAATTCAACTTTGATGTTTTGGTTGCACATACACACACAACCAAACACGTGCACTGTTCAGATCAACTATGATGGGATTGAAAGAATGGATCCGCGGGAAGCGTTGAAAAAAATCAAATCAATCTGTCAGAAAACCTCATTTGTTCAGCTGAAAGTGGCTCGACCTGTACACGATTTGGATGATCATCCGGTCCAGTTGTTAGCACGTGAGTGGAACTACCCCCTCTCTCAGACTTTAATTGTGTCTGTTCATCTTGCTGATACTAATAAATATCGTTCTTGTCAAAGTTAAGGCGTACCGGGCTTATCCGATTTCCCAGACATCAGGGTTTGTATGTGAATTCGTCCACCACTTTCACTCACACACATATGTAAAGGTCTAGAAGCGCTTGGCAGTTGCTTGTTTCAACCACCTAATCTTCATATAGTTCCGGGCCACCAGTAACCACTGATTCAAAGTTGGGAGGTAAAACCAGTAAATTAATAGTTTCGGGTGTTCCGGTTGCTTCGTCGAGTCGACAGAGTGGGCCACAGCGCTGGTGATGACAACAAGCTATTGCTAGATTGAACAATGAATTACACGGCTTGTGCTCCAACCTTGACTACAAATTCTTAGACATCACATAATTAGAGACAATAATTAAATTCTGATATTCTGCTCAGAGGATTGTGATCTGCGTCTCAGCTCCGTTATTCCAAGTAACAGCGATTATCAACATGAGTCATAAGTTAGTTGTAATGCAGTATTTTACAACTTCATCATCCTGACCAACCCAATTCACGCACATACTGTATGATCAGAAGGTGAACTGTACGTTTTAACTGATACTTTCAGAAAATCACTTCCAGACAAACGGTCCTCAGGTTGATGAAAGTGGTGCTAAACACAAGCCCGAAACACAGAGGCTGAGAACGACAGAGAGAACGCAGGTGGACCAGGGGACATCAGTTACTACTTCTGCACCGAAAGTGGAGCAGAATATCGACCAACTCCCGCGTAAGAGTTTTGTATTTTCTTTCGCCGCTCTCATACTTTTTACTCCAAATCACTTGTGAATTAGCTCCATTTTGAAATGAATTTCACAATTTTTTATTCAGTTGTTTTTCATTTTGAGTTGAACATTTCTTTAAAAAATATCAGAAAGAAAAAATCGCTTTTATGTTCATAAGAATATTTGAATAACGAGAAGTGATCAGTAAAATTCCTCCCCAAACAGATGTTCTCAGCCATGTTTTCAAATTTACATAACCTGTATTTAACTCAGAGAATAATAAATTCCATTAAATATTGTACCAAATGGAACTCATTTGGGTAAATTGATGTCAAACTTTGATCTTTCGGATGGACGGCGGTAATCGAGCGGTAAAGGCCATCATCACAGCCACCCGATGGTCCTATTTTCGAATTCCGCCAACGCAGAGCACATTTCTCGCTTAAGTATTTCACCTGTTAACGTTTGACTGGCCCATTCGTATTCGGAAAAATCGATTGCACCCCTTTTCGGTTCTTCCAATGAAATGGAGCAACAAAATTTACTATTACTAGTATTGTTATAGTAATTATTGTGAATTTTATCAATAATTAAGACTTCACCTGAAATAAATGTCTTGGATGTTCCCCTTTTACGAAAACCCCACTGCAGCACCTTCCAATGTCAACGTGGAGGTGAAATACGCGGACCAGTTGGACTATTGGAGATCACAATTTACTCCAGATGTTGAAATTTTGGCAAGTTATCGAATTCAATCGACAACAACGATGAATTCCCATTTTAAATTTCAGTCTATCAATGAACTTTCTTCTACCAGAAGTAGACTAATTCGTTAACTTTACAAAATGAACTTTATTCCATAATTCCCCAAAACAAGGGCTCACTTGTTTCAAACAAGTGAAGCTGGACATTTGTTTTCAGCAGTTCATCACAAGCTTCTGCGGATCGCATGGAAGAGGGATTGGTGTATGTAAAAGTTGGTCTTTTGTTCTGTCAATGGCTAAAAATGTCTGATCATGTGTGAGAGCATCGATTCTGTTCCTATAAGCACAGGTTTTCTCTTGCCACGCCAGCTTCTCCTGTGGAGATAGGTCAAATGTGTATAGGTGTGTGCTAATTGCCTTAGTAGTGTATGCGCGCGTGCACGAGACCGCGAAGTTTAAAAGAGGCAGTGGCTATTCGATAGGGGAATCGGAAGATCGATTCTGTTCATCTGTCTGTTGTTTATTTCTTTAACAATAATTGATAATTGTGATCAAACATGCATCCCTTAGTCTGTAATCCATTATTTCATCAAAATCTGGAAATACTTGTTTAGACTGTAGTAGACGCGGATCAATGCGGGTCAAAACGTTACGGGACACTTTGTGCCCACCAATGTTTTTAACTGACTTGTATGTAAACATCTTGTAAACATCTGTTCCAGCATAAAATAACAACCCGGTATTCATGATAAACCCGTTTGACATCGAAACATACTGATGATATATCAACCAAAGGATGTGCATTTCTCATGAATCTGTTTGTCATCGGTTAAAAACGCCCAATTGGTGAGCGATCGATGGGATTGCTCAGCTCCATCTGGCTGGCATACAGTGTGACCAGCTTGACCTTAAAATACTGTTGCATATAAATCCCATACCAGTAATTCCAGTTGAAATTCGCATTTCGGATAACATGCCACTTTCGTTTACTGTAGTAATGTTGCATTTTTCTAACAGTGATTCCTTTACCGTTATTTTCATTCAATCAGTAAATGGAAATGATCTCGGGAAATACGGACATCGTTTTTGGGAAGAATTGTCCGTTTCAATAGTATATTAACTCAGGGAAATGGGCATACGACTGATAATCGCATTTACCGGGCAGATTGCTTGGGCCTTTCAAGTGTTGTTCTTTGGAGATTGGTACAGTATCTTGAAAAATATTAGTATGCCAATATTTGGAAGCCTGTTTGTGTATCCAAGATTTCAATATAGACAAAATAAACTACATTAGTCTGATATTTATCTGACTTAAACAATTACGGAATATTTTTCTGGAGAACTAGTTTGCACCTCCGAGTATTGCATCTCAATTTCAAATGAGTTTATTTATTTGAATGTATCAAGGTTCGTTGAGGATCATTCACCCACTCGTATGTTTATTCCAAGTATGCGCGTATAATTTAACCTTATGTTGAAGTAATTATGCATGAAATATCTTCCTCTCTCCTGACATAGGTAGCCGAGTATGACATCTCCAACTCCACATGCGGTCTAGGCCTCAGTTTGGAAGGGACAATGGAACAGGAAGAGGGCGATTTAAATCCTGTTCCGCATCACTACATTGTTGATTTGACTCCAAAAGGACCAGTCGAACGTCTGGGCATTTTGAAAGCGGAGGATGAACTGCTTGAGGTTAGTGTTTCACACAGAGAAAACAAATTTGCCTTTCCGGGGGATGCAAGAGCTGACTAATCTCCCTATTTCTGTTGAATACATAATGGTTCAGGCAATTTTGAGAAAGGTTTACGCGCTGGTTAAAGAAAACGCCATGAGATACAACGAAAATTTGAAGGTTTGCGGTGATGGTAGAAATCGACCATCGACACCTCTGATTAGTGATACCCTATCGTTATTGTACAAGACTCAAGTCACCACAGATTATTTAATACTAGAAACTAGCCTCAAATTATTGTTAACGTTATGATTATTCTAGTCACGTTAAATAAAAAACGATAACATTTGTTTGAAAGAAGTGAGGTACACCTAACTGAAGGTTTCAGGTGATATGTAAAAGCGATTAGGTATCAATAACCACAGTTACATATCAGACTCTTTATATGATACATTATCATCCTTCATCGCTTGAGTATTATTGCACTTATATTATTGAAACATTTATTTCCTGAGGTAAGCTTGAAAAGACAGCACAACAAAGCTAGGTTGCACGATTGCATGCCAAGGCAGATTTCGCTGCATCTCGACTTGAAGGTTTACAACTACCCCAACGGTTGCATCATCTTCCACATCCTTCACTCACCTACGTATCATTTACTGCTGAAAACGTCAAAGCAAAACTAGTGGCTTTGCGAAAAAAAACGCATACATAAATTTGTAAATTTGAATCCACAAATATGGTGTAAATGCTGAAACTTCACCCATCCGGGTGCTTAAAGCTGCGACTGACTTGACTTGATTTGAAATTCAGGCTGATATCGTCACCTTTGAAGAGAAGGCAAATGTAGACTTTCCTCTTAGGGACGTCGTAGACCTATAAATTAAATTAACAAAAGTAAATGAGAAACGTCGAAAAAGATGTTTTCAGTGTTTTTAATATCAGAGATTAACTTCCTCGTAGCCCTCAACAATCATCGATTGATTCCCATTCGGACTGACTTTAAAGCGTTCTTTCTACTCGCGCTCTAGGTTCAAAAGCACAGCATTCCAGTTAGGAAACTATTTACGAATGCGATATGTCGTTTGCTGTCGCCGGTCTTTTGCAGTAGTTCAGTTTTCTTTACGAGTTTAACTGCTGTGAGTGACCTTAATAGTAATAGGCGGCGTCATTCCACCTAACTCCGTCCAAATTGAGCCTCATAGTAATTTGGTAGTTTTGCATTGCCGTTTGAATTTTACGAGAATTCCATAAAAATGTAAATAAACACCAGGCGGTAGGTAAATCGTTGTTCGTTTTTCTTCATGAGTAACAGATGCGCAAGGTTTTTGAACATGAGTTTCATACCGATAAATTGCGATTAAACAAAAAGATAACTGACGTTGGCAAATGGTGCAATAAGACGATTTAGATTACTTACGAAAGGTCATCCCTGATGAGGAATGTGTGTAGTGGTTTCAAAGGTGTAAGTCAATATCACCGGCGAGCTCAGGTATCACGAGGTTTGAGGTTAGAGTCCTACTATCAATATCTAACGTTATTGTTTAGCTAAATTCACTACCACGCCTATCCCAACGGGCCCTACAAACTTTACTACTCCAAGTATCACTCATAATGAAGAAACAGCAACTCCTTGTGAATTTGGGGGGGGGGGG
>UZAN01041189.1:0-14937 GCA_900618425.1 Echinostoma caproni
CCTGCACTCGCCCTCTGTGGTGATCAGCCGGAAGCGGTTGAGAGCTCGAAGTATATCAGGAGCTTGATCGCAGTTAAGTGGTTTTGGAGAGATCACGTCACGAATGGCGAAAACTAGAGCAGCTTTTGCCAACCTGTGACACTAATGGCACCTCGATAACATCCAATTCTGCTTAACAGAAGGGTAAACATCTCCGCGTTTCGTATTTTTCTACTTTATGGAAGCGAGACCTGGCCTCTGCTCGCCGAGGGTGCTGATCGATCTTCCGCATTCTATCACCGATTTCCTCGAAGCATTGTTTGTGTCTGGTGGCAACATCGGGTGAGCCATAACTACGTTCGTCGTTGTGCGTTGGTTGTAGATAATTCTTCTGTAAAAGAGCTAATAGCTCTACAGCACCTCCGATGGCTTGGCGACCTTTTGCCTATGCCTTCCCATCGTCTACCTCTCCGTGGTTCTTTTGCACATGCTGGGAAAGGTTAGAAGAAGCGTCGCGTTGTTCAGACCATTCCGACTTATTGGTATGAAGCAGCAAGCTTCAGCTTTGGTTTCGGTCGGTGCAGCCCGCCTTCCCAGTTGGGGCCCAAGGGATGGGGTTTGTGGTTGGTTAGAGACACTAAGAGATATGGCCCAGAATCGAAGTCAATGACGCGAATGCCAAAATGATCTATCTGTTTTGATTCTGTGCCCCATAGAAAACAACGAAATCACACGAAAAATATCAAAAACTCTGTGGCAAAACAAACAAAATATGTCATTCTTATTGTCCCCTACAAATGTTTCACCCACATTTCAATCATTTTTGTATGCTAACCCATCCTTTTTCTGCTATTATTGTTGTTGCGTTGACACCATGCTTGCCCATAAGCCGGTGATATAGATTCAATGCAGGCGTTCTGATACTTTAGTCTTTGTTGTTTGGTCATACTGATCAAACCGATGTGTGTTCAAAGGACCACAAGTGGCATCGGAGGACAAATGTTCGATTCTAGGATCAAAAACGAGTAAGTGAGCTCATAATCTCTTATGTTTACTTGGACTAGTGTTCTGAATTTCGTGAGCGCAGTGCGAAGACAAGGGAGACAGGACACAAGTACTCCATTCACTTTCATCCCTCACTAACGCCAATTATATTGATATTGTATGTCATAATAAGCAAGCACGAAAGCGGAATGGGATGCACTTATGTTTATCAATTCAGAGAGGCTGGGGAGACGTTTCAGCATGACCGAAACAAAGTGACATGGCAAAACTTGTCAACTATTTTTATGCACCCTGGAGTGATGTGTTTCGATCAAAATGGTTTCACAGAATGCTAAAGGTTTGCAAGTTTTATTGTGTAAATGTGACGCTTGGGTTTTTGCCAGTTTGACTTCGCAATTGAGGAAAACGAATTTCTTTTTTATCTGTCTTGTTTATTGTGTTGCGTCATCGAATTTATCCCTCATCAGTGGTATGAGCTTCACTACGCGTGTGACCCAATATCAGCCCATCTGGCTTTGTATGTCACCACAGCTGCAAATGAAATGATTCACAAGACCAACGGGATATCGATCGATATGTTCCTTAGAATGATGCGTTTCTTTGGCTCTACGTCATTTTGCCAATCAACATGTTTTAACAGACTGATTAAAGAGAATAAATGAAATTTTTGCATCTCGCACTATCTGTTGCTCAATAAAGTACTAATTCGTTGATACAACCCACAGCCATCCGAAACAACACCCACCGATAAATGCATAGAAAGTGATGTCGTAACAGCATAGTATGGTACCATGTTTGAACGGGACGAAAGTATGACCAATGGACAGAGGTGAACATGCTCGAGTAATCGCATGTTTTGTACGAGTTACAATAAAGAGACTCATGATACTTTTCTCTTTTTACTGAATGAATAAGTGTATGAAATGAAGTAATGAATTTGGGTACTGCTTGTGAAATTTGCCAACAACTTTTGAACGAAGCTATCATTCACAAATAATTTGCTTTTCTTCCGAGAAGCCCAGATAGAAGCGGTTGCATCACCAACAGTTGAACTGATTTGTATCTTAGAGTGATGGTAGGCAGTTCCGATGTTACCCGGCGCAGTTACGTGCCCATCATATTGGGGCATTATATGGTCGTAGTCGTGATCACACAGCATTCAGTCCTTGCATCACTAACTTGAATCTAACTCCCCTCCATTCGTTTTCTTTTGGAGGTCTAACTTGTTTTCTTCAAGAGATTTGACCCAACTTCTGCCGCTTCATTATATTCAGGTTATTCACCTTGCACACTCAAAGGTGGTGTTTGCATGTTTTCTTTCACCATACTGCTCCAGATACCCCCTCTAACTGATCTTGATGTTTACACTCACAACTTTCAGTCTTCATGGTTAGTGCATCGTATCTCATCTTTAAAACATCAATTTAGTAGCTCTTTTATCATTCTCGCAAGTGTTTTTATTGTTCTGCGCTTGCTCTTCTTTTGCTATGCTTTTAAAATATTTTGCAACCAGACTCCAACAAACAGATCATCGCCCTAGGTGAGTTTAGTGTTCCCAACAGCAACAGGTTAGCACGATCCGTGACTAATGTCAACACAGGTTTAGAGACAGACGCATTTACCAACTTAAAAAACCGATCACAACTATTCACCTTTTCCACTCCTATCCCCGATTGTACAGAGGAACATACCCAAACCGTTGACGTGTTATTAACTTTCAATTTATCTCCACCTTCCTATATCGGCTTATTGAACCACTACCTTATCATCTTAGATTTTTACGTTCCGTTTGCCGTCTCATCATGAGTATCTCGCCGCACACTCTGGCATTGAAAGTTTGCGATTTAGAGTAGGCAGCATCCATGGAATTATGGTGTCCTATCCTGAGGGCAGTTTAAATGTTCCTATGCCGGTTAACTTCAATTGTGAATGTCGTATAGACTCTTATCCAAGACATGAATATGTTGACTTTAGCTATTTAACCTCAAGAAATACCACTTTCCAGAATGTTTGAATAATGTTTACTGTCACCCGGTCGGAGAGAAGATGAAAGTTTGTCAACTTTGCTCTTTATTTCCAAATAATTCTCCTCACAAATGAGTTCAAATCCTGAACAAATGCTTGACTATAAACCGGAAATCCACAGGCATATTTGTTTGTCTTAATCCTGGAAAACTCTTTAACTTTCCATCAAAGTGCTGTTCGTTCTGGTGCCTTGTCAAAGTAGCTTTCGATAATTTTTACATTCAGACATACATCCTAGCTAGGAACCCTTATGGCGATCTGTAACCCGATCCCTAGCGATGAGTTGTTTGGCTCACGTTTTGCTTTTTACTCTGCCGTATCTCCAAGCCCCACCCTCCTATCACCCAGTACTAACCATGGAGAAAAATTACAAGCAGGAATATCCACCGAAAACATTGTCTTCGCCTGATACAACCAGGCCACTTTGCCGTAATGGTTAACTACCAATTGTGCTAACAACCTGAGCATTATGACTTGACCCTATTTCCCGTTTATTTTCCTCCAATCACTCATTTGTTGTGTTACTCAGCCGCTCGAAAACCATTCACGTCATTCCAGTTCTCAGGGGGTTGTATCGTGTAATCCAAACAATTACCACTCAAACTCCTTGACTCTGTCCCTCTCTAGAATCGTTGAACTTGTGAGTGAAAAAACTTGAATGTCACTTGAAAGTCTGTGAACTTCTCGACGAGCATCTATATGGCTTTCGCCGCTGGCGACCTATTGAGATGTAAACATTTGGTATACCATCATTGATGAAAATGGTGAACCGCATCTGGTCTCTTTGTCTATAACTCCAAGGCATTCGACCCAGCTTACCATAACAGTTCCTGGTGAAAATTCCCAAGTTCGAACTCTCACCGTAATTCATGGTTTAGATACAAGCTACGTTTTTAACCGTTCAATCCCAGTTGATGCTAATGGACTCGTTTCTAAGTTAATACTAGTTAACTCCGGTACTTCACGAGGTTCAGTGCTATTTCTCGCCATCATCTCCCACCTTCTATCGGCGGCCCTTTAATCCGGTTCCCCTAATAGCAGCTATGCTTTTGCCAATGATGATACCTTGTGTTATTCTCTTTCCTAGAACATTTCCCATGCTTCCAATAGCACCGTCTATCAAGATCGATTTTCCGATTTTACTTAATTCAGTGCTGGGCGCTATTTGAAGCACTAAAAATCAAAGCGTTTTCAATTCCACCAAAACCTCCTGTATACTTGTACCGCTTGTACGGAATCACTGAACTCCCGAACTGCATTTTAAATTTTATTCAATTAATTACATATATTCTACCATCCTATTTAGCTCCCAATGTTCTTATTTCACAACCTGGTCGAATAATGTTGAAATTCATTGCGTGAGTCCACAAAGTTTTCCATATTTTCAATGGCTAACAGTTTTCCATCCTACTTATCGATTTCGCATCATTTATACAACCCAAATGTGCCCAACCATGTGCTATGACCTGAAATACACCCATGAATCAGTTACTCAACACCAGGTTATCGCCCCTTTTAACTTTTGCTACGGTTGTTAGCACGAATGTTGCTATGCAATGCTTTTCGCTGTGATCCTCTCTCTACTCTCACTTGCTCGCCAGGTTCGGTTACAAGCGTCAGACCATCTAAACCAGATTAAGATAGACTCCTGTTGAACAGCATCGTTCAAATCCACCTTATTCCAAGAAATACTGGTTATTGCAGCATTTTTCCGTATTCACGTTTTACTCTTTTTTAATAACATTTCTACAGTGAAGCTAAAAATGAACAAATTGCGTTTTGTATGAAAATTTCTGTACCCTCATATGTAATAGCGTAAGCTCCTTCTTTACTGTATATCACTCCTGTCATAGAGTAAAAAATGATATGGACAGATGAATAGGTCCACTATTTTATGGTTGATACGTGACACTTTTTTGCTGAATACAGTATGAAAAGGTGTTGGTTTCTCGTCGATACCGGAGAAAATTAAGCAAAATATTTGCGTTTCAACGATAATGCGATTGCACGCGTTAAAAGAAAACAGTCCTAATGGTTACGATAATAATTTGTGCGAGGGCTGGTTAACAAAGAACACTCATTAGACAGCCATCGGGGATCATTGAAAATGCCGATCAATGTCCCCACGAGTGTTATGAGATGCTTCTCACAAATGTGAGTGGTATGTGTGGACTGAGCAAAAGAATGTGATAGGCGGTCGTGTACAACGGTAAAAAATTGACAAGACCTACTAGGGAGAGAATTAGTGTGCTGAAAATCGTAACTACGAAACATACATATCTACCGTCGAACTACTTCATCATCAGTTATGCTGCGTGTACGTCGGAATTATGATGACCTGTTTCAGATGAAACATTTCGTTCTATACGATCTCACTTACTCGTATTCAATGCTTTTCCCTGAACAAACACTGGTCTTCCTCCGCACTGCCTTGTGGAATTAGAACACGGATAAGCAAACCCTGCAGATATTTATGCTTCTATAGACTAAAACATTCAACACAATTCCAACATGCTGGACCAACGTATAGGCGACAGTATTCACTAATTTGATTCGAGTTCTCTAAGCGGATTGTGGAATGGAGGATATGCCTCTTGGTTCATTGGGGGTTATCAACTTTGTGCGCGAGTAGAATAATAAAACTTTTAGTCTGCAGCCCGAAAATCGTTTTAAGTGGAACAGTTTTGTCAGATCTATGAGGATTCACGAATTTAAATTTTCCCGAAGCATACCCATTTTTGTTCTCTTGCAACAAGTCTACCCCATGCTATATTCGTTTCCGATTTCGAACTCCCGTTCAGATTTCCAAGTGCTCTGGTGCGTGCAGAGATTCACTATTGGCTTAAAAGTCGAGTCACATGAATGAATGGACTGCACGGTCAAGTGAAGCGTGATGGACTTCTCCTGGGTCCACGCGATTTCAAGGTTGAAATTCACACAGACTAATTCTATTTGACTGTTTGAAATTTGTATTTTACGCTGAAAGAGCTTTTGTTAAAATAAGCCTTTAGGTGGATTTTTTTAAACCCTCGTTTCAGGATAAAGAAAATCGTGTTCCATTAGCAGCACACAAAACGGTGCTGCTGAAGAATTATCCAAGGAAGAAAAAGTTATTTCATAGCTGACTCACAGTTACTGTAGTGAGTGGTGGTGTGGGATAAGTTTGATTGATGTGAACTGGGTATCCTTCAAGTTTTATCTTCGTGCACAATCCTGAATTCAACTTATTAACCAGGCACTTGAAAAGCATCAAACTAGATTCATTCGTGTTAAAACGTATCTGCAGTGGGGTTTGAACTCCAAATCCCTCCTTTTCAGGGCTTGTGAGCTATCACTAGCTTAACCAGTCCAAGATTAAATTCCACTGACCACACCAAACAGTGGCTGTGGGGAGTGCTGTTGCAGTTTTTAAGTTTCGCCTGTTTTTCTCAATTATCAAAGTTGTTTTCGTCATGTGAAATCACATTGACTCTCGTATTCGGACAGCCTTGAACATCGAAATTACACGCGGTGCGTTAGGAATGATCAGAACTGCAAGTCCGCCAAAAACAATGCGCTTCAAACTCAGTTATTCCACTACACTAAGCGCTTGAGTTTTCGGAGGTTAACCTTCATTGTTTCTCATCGAGCTCTCATTGGCCATAAACTTATTATCTCATGATCAGAAAACGTCTCCGAAAGCTACAATATGGTCAGTGTGTATGTGTGTACTGGACTGTAACTGATAACCGTTTCCTTGCACCGTTCGATATACCTTCAAATAACCTCTCCTCCTTACTGGATTCTCGTTGGGGATCTGTTTATCCAGTAATGCAAGAGGACTTGACACCAATATCCGGGCTGTCACCGGATCAGTGAATCATTGGCAGTTTACCTAAGGGAGCTGTCTGAAAACCCAGATTCCGAACCAACCAAGACGAGACGAAAGAACCACAATCACCCACACCTTTTCGGTTGTGGTAGTGATCACCGGCTCGATTGAATATCTATGTGTATTGGGCGCACTGGATGTCTGATCCCGTCCTAATGTCGTATGATCGTATGAACTGGACACCAGCCCACAATGGATTGTGGCTTTTACACATCACCCTTATACCTTGCTTGTCAAGGTCCGGCTAGCCAAGGGCTCCGATAATGAATTCTTCGAAAGACTCAATCTCTTTGGCCTGCGCATCTTGGCAGTAACACTTTGACTCTTTTCTATGTTAAAAGGAACGGTAAACCTTGGTTTTCTTGCACACATTTTGAAATCAGACAGGTGTGAAATATATACCATATAAATCACCAAGAAATTAATCTTATCTAAATTGATTTCGTTTATTCTGAACTAAAAATCAATGATTATCAAGTTTTGAAAATTTAGATGCTACTTAATCAACTTTGAACAAAGGTGGTACTGGCTAACTGCACACTTTTGCTGAACTGAAATGTTGGACGTAAGTCAAGTCAAGTTTAAATTTATGACGCCAAAAGGTTCATAAATTTATACAATGGGAAGCATTTTTCAAATACAGCTTAACTGAGAGGCAATGGAGGGAAGGAATGTTCGAGCAATAGGAAATAATCTAGCATCAAATTCTATTCCCAAAACGCGTAACCAGCTTCGCCAGATTAACCGAAATGTGAGAAACTCAAGGAGCTATAGTGTTCACCAAGAGGTTCTAAGAACAGGCACAAGTTTTAATTTGTAGCGTTTACGATGGTTTGAAACTGAATTTTCCAGTTTGGCATGCAGTGCTTTTTATCATGGCAATATAGCAATCAAATAAAACAATACATCCTTGGTTTCATCATGGCGCATGAGCAGAATTTCGAGAAATCTGGAGAACAATGTGAACGTTTTCCTTCTCGGTCTGGGGAAAATACTCTGGGACAATACCACCGGTGGAGTTGAATGCAGGCCATCACGAGTTTAAACGTCAAATCTGCCGAACAGAAAGTTTCGGAAATATAAATGATTAAAAGGAAAACTTGCAACATTTGAAGAGATATTTTCAATATAAGAAGATTAGGAACTATTGTGAGAAAGAACATTATGCACATACTTTAGGTTATCGACTTGTGCATGTTTTGCCTATCAATGCAAGGATGAGAAATGTCACTAAATGACCTATGGTAGCGAGAGTTAGCTTTAGGACTGAATGGGACCTCAGCACCTTTAGCGGTAGTAAGCAACAGGAAGCGGGGGAAAGATCAGGTGGAAATGTTAGTCAGAATATTGTGCCAATGACGAAGGTAGACAGTGATTGAATAAAGGCACCGATTTTCGCATCATCAGGAATTTCCCCATCGCCGGATAGGGGACAGAATGGGATGTGAAACGAGAAAACAGAGTGTAATCAAAAGAGCACCTCGAAAAGCATCAAACTTTTCAGATAAATACCGTTAGTGTGAAAAAAAGAATTAAAATTAAAAAAAGGGTTTTGTTATGCTATGGACAGGTTGATCGATCATCATCCGAGCACAGTAATGCCTCTTAATTGAATTTAATAGTATTTAAGGATACCGAATTCAGATTATATTATTCATGAAGATAGCGAACGTGTTGAGAAGCTACATGTAGAAGAATACTCTGTCCTAACTCAACCATTCCGTAGAAAAGTTGTTGATCTATGAAGTACATATTTATTCATATTTTTGACCTATTTTTTTCGGACAGTAGTGAATCGGATATTGTAGGTTGTCTCCTATTTGACTTTGATACAGAATCCACGATTCAGTACAAGATCCTGACGGAGAACTTTTCAGTTGAAGAATGCATTCGGTCGCCGGTCACAGCAAGTTAGTGGCAGCAATCAATATCAGTGCCTAAATGATCTACCAGTTTTCGTTTAGCAATTCACTACTCTGGTCTTCTTCGCAGACAGTCTGAGGTATGTTGGTTTTGGTTGGAGAATACCATCCACTAACCGATCATAAGTTCGATGAGAATAGTTTGTAGAGATAGCGAACCAGTTACCAGAAAATAACCTGTTTCACTCGCATATTTTTTCAATCGTTTTTTGCTTATTAAACTCACGTGATCATTCCATGAGATGAGAGGACGACAGAGAGGGAGCGCGCGCGGATCCGGAAACGTATGATTCAATGCGCCCTGTTTACAGATCGCTTTCGGCAAGTAATAGTTCAATTGTAAATGCCAATGTCAGGGTAATTAATGCACGTGTTTCTTCCCACAGTTTGCTCCGAATTTCGGACAACTAACGAGCAATGCCGATTGTGAAGGATTCGGTGATCATGATTCTTGCACTGCTAACTGGGAGGTGTGGAATCTGGTTAACTGCTGAGACAAGTTATGATAACGTTTACATCACGCGGCAGGGGTTTTTGCGAGCCATAGTTGTTATTTTTGGATTATTTCTACTCGTGTATACATAAGCATAGCTGTTTCTGAGAATGTGAAATAGGACCACAAGGAAAACTGAAGTACGAAATTTGGTTTAGTAATCTCTAAATTTTTACTAAACGTAAGTAGAGAAATGAAAAATTTCACCTTGGACAAAACATTGCACCAATTGTATTTGGCACCCCCAAATGGGATAAAATACAAATAGGTTAATTACTCTGCGTTACCTAATCCATGTGTCTAATATCAACAAACTAATATAGTCTACAGTGCGGTAAATCCATGGTGAAAATGGCCTGATTCTCGCTTAGGCTGATTTTGTGTTAGACACAGCGACGTGCAATTGGTACGCTGAATTTGCTAAGTTTTGTATTGATCATGTTTATAAGATGAACAGCAGACGGAGTGAACCCGATGGTAACGAAGACCTGCTGTTCTGTAGTGGAAACCGGCAACCTAAGCCCCGGGACTTGGGGTGGCCAATCACATAAGATCCCACCAGGTTAGGCATAGTATTCAACCGGCCGACAGCAAAGCTGCCTACCACCAAAGTTGGGTGGCGGGGCTGAAACCTTAGACCATAGGGTTCAAAGCACACCGGTGACAGTGACTAAACCACTGGCACACCAACACCCTGATGTAGTTTACTGATATCGAGAAATCCAGAATGGATGATTTTTATGGAGTTATTTGCAGCATATTATAAGAACTCCTACGAAAACTGAAAAATATGGATTGGATGCAGGCGAATGCTTACGGAAGAACAATGCAGACTGAAACCTATAGTAATAATCTCGGGAACACTTTATCCGCTGGATATCTCGATTCTCAAAAAGTGATAATGATCGTCCATCTTTAAACGAAAGCATTGAAAAATCTAGGATGGTTGGTTGCCTTACATATTTCGCGGGTGCATATTTTAGACAGTATATCCTAAATGGTACGGCAAATAGATTTATTTTTATGAATCCAAAACACAAAAATAACAATTGCAAATACTGTGGTTGGTAAATTGTGCGGTTGTACCACCGAACCGGACTTTATAGATCCTTCGCTTAAGAGCTGACCGTGTTCAATTCTATGTGCCTTTATCTTTTTAGTATCGGCAGCAATTGTTCCACAGTTCAGATTATACTTTAATGGGTTTATAGCTACTGAATTCGAAAATGGCTACCACAGATTCACTTTTATTAGCTTTTACACTGTCTCAGATATATTTCAATTGGTTACCCCCAGCTCTCCTAAATTTAAATAACAAAGTGGTAGTACATGATCAGGACTTAAGTTGGAAGAGAAAATCAAAAACTTAGAAAAACGAAAATGCACGCGTATACGTACTACGCTTGAACTCAGAAGGCCTTGAATTCGGAGCTCCGAGTGGCCTCATTTTTCGACCAAAAAGTGGACAGTTCAGATAGTAAAATAGGACCAACTAAATAAAGCATAACATTTTTGAGAATCAACAGAAGGAGGATTAGCTAATGAACTCACTGGAACTTCAGGGGAAGAGTTACATAAAAGCTTTTTCCAGTTGCGATGGAATTTTAACCACTCCGATCATCAGTTAGCCTAATCGATCGATTAAAAGCAATCTGCTTTAGTTTCAGTCGAAGGGTCGTACTACTCACGTGGAATGATGAGTTGGATTAACGGCGTGGTTGTTTGAACAGCGGTCGCAGACCATGTTGGCTTTTAATGCCCGACGTAACTATTTACTGTGTTATCTTCTCAAAACACACCATTGAGTCAAGTAATTTAATTTTCGAGGTCAAATTTTCTCCTACTAATGCACACTTTCACATCCCTTCCTTTAATCTCCTGTGAACATCAATTTTTAACTTTTGGTTGTTGTGTGAGAAATCGCTTTAACCGATATAGGGAGAAGGAGCAAAAGTTGTGAAATAAAACATCTTGCTGACTGGAGGGTTACTCTCAAACGATGGATCATCAATAGACTGACAGGTATTGTTAGTATTCCCCGTAAAGTCCACTGACGTATGAGAAAAACTGATGATACGGAGAGCATGGTACATGGAAAAGTATGCAAAAACTGGGGATTGTTTAACTCCTTGAGAATAAATTACATCACATAGAAGGTTTATCAAGCTTGATGGATTTTATATTTTTCGGGATGATCGGAATGTGAGCATTGTTAATAGAGGCAACAGAGAGATTAATTTTGTCAACCTTATGTAATGTAACAATTCTCATTTTTTGGTTAGTTGCAATATCAGCAAAATAAATGCATTCGCGTACATTGTAAGCCCCATTGTCGCGATCAATTTCATTATTTTCTGCAAACACTCGTCTTCGGAATTCAACTTTCTCAGCTGCAGAAGTATCAAACGAGCCGGACGGCTCATCCCGTTCGTCGACACCAAGAGACCTCCCCCCCAAACAATTTCTCATTGTCGAAGCACGCATAGACAAAAATCACGCTCACAATGCAAGAACCTGGACACAAATTGACACCAACCGCAGTACAGTGACTCGACCTGATCATCTGTTGCTAAAAAATACATTGCCCCGAAACGCCCGTTTTGTGACATCTGAATGCGTGCCGGCTCTTTCTGGACGTAACTATAGCGCACCAGTCATTGTCTATCACGGCTGTTGATTTAAATAACTTTAATGTCTCTAAGTCACGTTAGATAAGATCTATAATAAACTTCTTCATCATCAAAAAGCACAGAAAGTGGCCCGGACAAGAAGGAGATACCCCCGATAACTTAAATGATCTCAAAGATATGAGTTTTTCTGCTGATTTTTCTGTTTTCTCTAACTCTAGTAATTTTTCCAGATACGAATATTTCACCGTCTATCTCAATATCTGTTTTTTGCATGTTTTTCCATTGAGAATACCTACATTTGCCTAATAAACGAGTTTTCATTGCTTCTTCCAAAACGGCTTCACTCTAATAAAGGCGGGGCATAAGTGAATGACAGACACCGCTATGTTAAACAATAATAGCTTTTCACCAAGGTAGAAATTCGTTTAATTTTCCGTTTTTCAGTGAACATTACATGCCACAGATCTCATTGAACATCCATTGAATTACTATTTTTCTAAAAAATATCATCATCTTATTACGTTTAAATTTGTATCATTCTTCTTCGTTGATGATCCTTTGCATCTTTTCTGTTGTACTGTATGCTCGCGAAAATCTTTGCAAATTCACCCTCTGATTGCATGGAGAAACCTTTAACCTGACTTGTTTGATTTCTGAGGGGAAGCGTAATTTCTGTAGTCATAATTTCATCAGTATTTTAATTGGAACCCACAGTGTTGACATTCTCTCTAGGTTTCCCATCACTGATTGACCTTCATTCAGAGCCTCTTTTAAGGAAGCTCGACTGGTTGGCTTCTAGCGGTGGGGTTCGCCACTAAAATATGATAACAAGAAGTCAACTGCAGGTTATATAATTGGGTTTTCGGCATCAAGCATGTTTCTAGGGGGGATAGTACATAATATTTGTAAACCTTACATGATGAAGTTTATTAACTAACTTCCACAGCTGTGTATATGGTTATCAGCCCAATCGGGTGATTTTATGTGGTGGCAATATTGGGTAAAGCAGCCCCGTATAAAGAACACATGATCCGACACAATGAACCCTAGTGGATTGTGTACCTGCCTCATCGTCTCTTTACTTTGTGTTTCTTCTCCTAAATAGAAAATTACGCTGTCGATTTTCGGGAAGAATGAGGCAGTCAAACACGTTTACGTTAATTCTGTGTCGGTGTATCAATGACGTATACGGACTGACTGCGGGGCCCTCAACCCAGGCAACGCATTTAGAGCCTTGCATTCTATACTTCGCAGCACCGCACAATACAGCTTCTCAATTCTGCATGTTCATGAACGGCAGCATGTTCCCTGTGAAATCCGACTTTGCTAGGTCCCACTGATGAATGCCAGTGAAAACGTCAATACGCCAACGAGACTTAATAGTGCTCCTTAACTGCCTAAGTGACATTACCGTTAATAAGAGCCAATTGCTTAAATGTTCCCAAAACCATTAAAATAAATTGCTGGAATTCAACAAAGACCAGTCTGGTCAAATCCTAGTGATGACTTAATTGCCCAAGAAAAAATCCATCCTTAATAGTCTTCGTGTTCACTCCAGCCCCGATTCTACATCAGAGCAAGTGAACAGTGCGGGAATCACAACAATCGATACGTGGAGTTCAGATAGTTTATTCCACGAATTGTTATATTTCAGTTCAGTGTTCACATTCCTAGTAACCCTTCCTTTATCAACCTAGGATGTTCTAACAACTTTTTAAAGTGAGAAACTCAGCTAAATGCCTAATACTTCCATGTAGATCGAATGATGTTGGATTTGGTAGGCAACTTCATGTTGACAACGAGGAGTCTATCTAATTGTCATCCTCAGTGATAAGAGGGAAAAAGCGATGCTGACTACCAACTACAATCGATATCCTACTATGTCGCACTCATGAGAAGTCGCAGTTTCTAATATGTTCCCACTCTTTAGCGAACCCAAACCAATCATGTATATATATATATATACATATAGCAAGGTAGGTCCTTATAAAGAAGCATGTCGTACTTCCTGATACTTACTCACCTGGTCGATCCCCATTGTTTGGGCTGGTTACTGACCAATCAACGTGTTATGTTGAATTCAGCCAAAGAAGTCTCATCAGGTGTGATGTACACATGGGGTTATTTCCTAATTGAATAACCCTTGTGAGGAGGGCACATAAATATCAGCAGTCCAAGATGTCACAATTTGCATGCCCCCAGTCTATGTGAGAAAAGCAAGATGTGTTGAAAATACTGAATGAGTCAGGTGCAACTCACAGCTATGTAGCAAAACCACTTTATTTTTCAAGGAAAACTGTTTACAGCGTTATGTTCAATCGAACGGTTATCGGAAACTTTGTCGACTCTAGCGCCTGTCAGAAAAGATGCTACCTAAAAACCAACGGTTATTTCAAGGAAGTTAAGGGCTAAAAGCTTATATATAACTCGCTAAAGCTTCAATACAATATAATACAATTCAATACAATACAATAAAATACAATACAATAGTTTATCGCTGTGAGGGAAATGCCATGAAGAGCATTGTTTCCAAGGTGATTGAACCAACACAAAAAAAGTCATTGTAACTTGAAGTCTTCCAAAAGTTGTTAGGTCAAACGGATATGGTATTCAGTCCTACAAAGTAAGTAACTAGCGAAATTTGACGCCACTACGTTGTGCCTTGAGTGAATTTCGCGCTGGTTTGTGGATATGGATTATTTTGTTTTCAGTGATGACGAAACACATTCATACTACACGCAGCTCACAGAAAGAACGTTAAACTCCACATTTCGTCTGATCGCCAAGCGCGACAATTTGTTTGCAAACATTTTATCACCAGCCGGGCTAACACCGTCAGCGCTTGTGAAGTGGCAGTGTTCCACTGGCACCCGTTCGTTTATAAGTGTTCTTCTACACCGACTAGTTTGTTTCCTTGTTCTCATTGTATTTGACTCGGTTCGCCATTGAGCTGGTGCGACGGGGGGGGGGCCGGGGGCGGGAAGCGAGGGGTGTTCTTTCTTCTTTTGATTG